>CM031373.1:78174010-78341510 GCA_018208015.1 Medicago ruthenica | reverse complement strand
TCATCATAAAGTTTATCAATCAAAGATGATCAAAAACTACTTCTTCCAATTTTTCTATCAAGGGTCTTCCAACGGATATTTGATCATGACAGGGAGATATAATTCATTTTACTGATTAATCCATTTACAAGAAGAAAGATGGTAATCAATAACTCCGTCTTTAAAGTTGTTTTCGACGGTTTCGCTTGCCAAGTCTTACTTGCCTATTCCAAAGGCTCGGAGGAATTTGTCTTGGTGGTTAAATGTAGAAAATCCGACAATTTTCATGTCTACCAACCTCGAAATCTTGGTTGGGTTATTTATTCAACACCACAAAAAGTTTGTTGACTTTGTTGTTTTGCACAATATCATATATGTTGTCATTGACAGGGCAAACAAACAGATACTCAACTTGAACTCTACAAATATAAAAAATTTAGAATTGAAGAGTACTCTTGATGTAGCTTCTGATCGTTACTCACACGCAAAGTTGGTTAGTTGTAATGGGCAACTTTTAGTGCTTAATGTTATGTCTAAGGTAACATTTAGTGGGTACAAGATAGACTTCTCAATCATGGATTATGTCAAGTTGGAAACTTCCGGTGACATTGCATTATTTTATGCTATGAGGAAAAGGTACCATGCATTGAGCAACCCGCGCATGTGGAGTTATGAAAAAAAATTTGTGTATGTCATCGATCTTACATGTGACAAATACAAAGCGTATAAGGGAGATGGCAATAAAATGCCAGAATTAATTCTTCCTTCAATACTTACTGAACCTCTACATCCAAATGTAGGCCAATCAAAACAATCATACATAAATTGGTGTTTTAGAGATCTACACTATGAAGTAGATTATTCTCTTGTTGAGTAGCATGCTTATTATTCTACTCTATGTTTGGACCTTTTCCTTCTGTTTTTCCTTTTATTTGCGAATAAATTGAATAGGCTGATAAATCTTGTCATGATTTATAGTTTCATTATTAGACAAATATTGAGATAATACATACGATTCTATGTACTTTTTCCTTACATTAGTCGCAATATTACTTGTTGTGGGTCGTGACACATTAGGAAAATGATTTTTCGAACCGAGACTGGTCGTAACCCTACAATGTCAAAGTAATACATACATAAACGCTGTGACGCCCATACATGGTGTGGGGGCAAGTGCCCCTTCTTTCTTTCATTTTTTAATTTAATGCTATACATAGATTAATAAATAGTTAGACTAATATGGTGCACATCCATGCATGCCGAATCTCAAGAGTTTTCTTTGCTATAATTGTTATCAAGAATTGGATGTGAAATCACGAGATGGATGAATGGTTAAGTAATAGTTAAAATTTTTTTATTGATATTAAAAATGAGATTTTTTTTTAGAATATGAAAAATCGTAAAAAATAACTACGATGATTATTTATGCTATCAAAAATAAAATGTCATATATATTTAATACTACAAATTCTTATATATGGTCTCTTGCTACTAAATTCTTTTGAGTTTCTTCTCCAAAAAAAGAAAAATTCGAGTTTGTATCTATAATGGCAGTAAACTCTGCATTGAATAAAAGCGACAAAAAAAAGTCTAAATTTTTGGACTAAATAAATCAATTTTTGACCAATTTTTTTACTTATATTTAAAATCAAAGTAGTAAATGATAGATAATCTTTTTTTATTATAAAGAGGACCTAAGTCCGAAAGAACAAAATTAAACAAAACCTAACCAAGGGGTAGAAATCTCATTACATCAGCACACCACAAATGATCAAATTGAACCGGACACGACTCGTAAAACACGATTCCTGAACCCAAGGAGCAACCATGATTCGCTAAAGCATCTTCACATGGATTAGTTGTTCGGTAAGAGTGATGCACCACAATCTCCCCATCCATTTCTAGTAACCGACAAATCTTTTTGACCAATGACCCACCACTAGGACTTCTAATTGCATTGGAAGTAGGAGTCGAAACAGGTCAGACTGCCTGACAGGGACCTACGACCTAGCATATTTAAAGCCTAGTTCGACGCAGCTTGTTTAATAAGAAGGTTAGGGTCAAACATTTTATAAAGCCTATTTAATTAAATAAGTCAAGTTAAGGCTTAAAAAAAAGCCTATTAAGCCGATTAGGCTGGTCTATTAAGCTTTTATATATAATATCTCTTTCATTATTGATATTGTTAAAGTAAGTCAGGCCTATTAAGCTTCTTCCATTATTGATGTTGTTGAAGTTTATTTTTATAAACTCAAGTCTTCATATGATTTGGTTATTTAGTGGCAGATATATTGATGTGATTAGATCTTCGTAAGATTTCGTTATTTAGCAAGAGACATATTCGTGTTTTAGACCTTCATAAGATTTAATTTATTTAGTAGTAGACTTATATGTGATGCTAGACCTTAGTGTAAAATATGTTTTTAAATAGGCTTTCAGGGTTCATCGGACCTTTAAAAAAGTCAGACCAGACCTTACAAATGAGCCTATGACGGGTAATAGGCCAGATCAAACCTATAATTTTTGAAGTAGGCTAGACTTAGGCATCACAAAACCCGACCCAGCCTAGCCCATTTTCACCCCTAATTGGAAGTAAGAACTTTGACAACCGCAAGGGAATCCACGTGCAACTCTGCTGCTCTAAAATTCAACCTCCTTGCATAATGCAGTCCCTCCAAGACTCCCCACAGTTCCGCCAGATAAGCACTCCCACACCCATGTATTTAGCAAACCCACCTAACCATTCGCCATCATTGCCTCTAATAACTCATCCACATCCTATTCTCTCATCTTCTTTACACGAACCAACCATATGTGTTCACCTTAACCAAACCCACTGGAGAGGTTTCCACCCAATAAACACCACCATACGCAGGTTCTCAATCCCCACTCTGTTAGTCTTATCCACCAGATTATAATCACTAACACTCTTAAAATTCACATCATGTTTTTCTTTATTCCTCCAACTACACAAGAAATGACAAGCCATGGCCCAAAAAGTCCTCCACTAAATTTAATTTGAAATTCATCCATTGTAAATAGTTGGATGAACCACAACAGCATGCATGACAAGAGGACAATCTCTCATCACATGCAAAATAGTCTCTATGGTACTACCATCTCAGGAACCTTTAACCTCCAAAGAAAGCTATCATTAACAGGACCAAAATTGCAAAGTACCTGATTTTGAGGAAAAGTACCTGATACATAATAGCCACAGAAAACCTCCACCCAAATAGAAGTTTTGCAAAATCTTACCCGGAAGCCAATTATTCAACATATTCCAATTCCACGAACTACTAGCATCTGTCAAATCCACAACCTTGGCATTTCTAATTGCTTCTGGAATTTGAAGTTCTAGATCACAAATCCGCAAACTTGTGATCTATCCAAACATGCTCACAAAAATGATAGATAATCTATTCATTTTTTATGTTATTATTCCAAAGTTCTCATAAATTAATTCCTTAATGCTTGAGTTTAAGGAATTAAATGCAATTATTTAACATAGGCTAGATTTTTTCTTCCTATGACATCAAGAAAACGAAATGCACTACATTAACTTTTTTTAATAAGTGTGAAAATAAATATTTCATCCTTTTGTTTTAATTTAACTGTCACTTTCAAAGTTCAATGCGACATTAAATGTTGTTTTATCAATATTACCCTTAGTTATTTATTGCGGAGAGAGAAATATATGAAACAAAGTATTAAAGGGTTTTTCTAACATGTGCAAATTTTCACATGTTAAGAAGTTTAAAGTAGTAAGTTTGTATTGAAACTTGTGTATATTATATTAAATGTATAATTTTTTAATAAATAATTATGGTTTTCAATAAAAAGTTGCTACTTTTAGTATCACAAACTCAATATTAAATAAATAAGGCTATTATAGTAAAACTATAAATTATTGTATCAAAAGTAGTAACATTTATTGATTGTCTTGGCTTAAGTAAAATGTCAAAAAATGACAATTAAAAAGGAACAGAGGTAGTATACACTACCTCCGTCCATAAATATATGATTAAATTGGTCAAATCATGGAAATTAAGAAAATTGGTATTCTTTCTGTCTTTAATTATAATACTACCTACCATTTACAAAAAAAGAAATTTGTCCCTAGATACAAATTTCTAAATGCATGTATTACTCTTTTTCCGATATATACCAATTTGTCTTGGAATATGGAAAGTTTTCATTGAATATATCTACACATAAAGGGAAAATTAGTTATAGTCACACACATTCGACACAAATGTATTACTCCAACAACTTTTCTTAATATTCGTGATTTTTGTTATTTGTTCTTGTTAAAAGGGATAGATGGAGCAGTAGTATTAAATTTGTTTGTATTTACTATTGTTTTTATAATTTTATCCTTTAAGAAAAAGAGTTAATTTATGTTTTTAACATATTTTTATTGCTTTTGTCAAAAAGCGTAGTATTTATTGCTCGTTCATTAAAGAAAAAATGTAAAATAAATATGGGAATGTTAGTAAAGAAATAGTTAATGTAGTTGAAAATACAAAAGAGATTTTAGAAAAAGGGACAAAAACATTTCTAAAAATAGACTTATAATTAGGGATGGAAGTACTACTTTTTTTATAATTGAGTTCAAGTTACGCATAAACAAACGAGAGAGAATAAGAAATGCTACAATTACTACAAGGGAGAGTGTGCACCTATGGACAAGCTATTCTAAAAGGTTGTATTGTACACGTATTCTAAGGGAGAATGAGTAGCTCATTTGGTTGAGTTAAGAGATTGAATGATTTTTTTTTTTTTTGAAAGGAAGGGATTGAAGGAGTTATACATCCAAAGTTTGAAGCCTAACAAAGGAAAAAGATACTAACCTAACAATTGGCATACTAAAATTTGTCATTAAAATAAAAATTTATGTTTAAAAAGAAGCAGGTAAAGACAAGGAAAAACATTATTAAGAAAGCTATCAAATTTTTTAAATGAAGAATGTTGGTAATTAATTGTTAAATAAATATTTATTTTTTCATCCAGGTATAAATCCACTTCTTACCTCCAATTGCGATACTAAATCCTCCTTAAAAGTTATCAATTTATTATTGAGAGGAAGATCTCAAACTCTAATTTGTTGAAAGAGAGACCAAGACTCAAATTTTGCCAAGGGTTATTTGTAAAATTGTGTTCTATCCTACTTTATTTGAACAAAGATACCCGTTTCTAACACGCTCCCTTTGATGAATACTTCTATTTGAAAAGAAATAAACACGTACAATACAATAAATATTATTTTATTATTACGTCTCTCCTAATAGAAATGTTCATTAAAGGGAGAGGATCTCAACTCAATCCTCTATTCCTGGTGGGGAGCTAAAATTGATTAAGATATGTTTTGCTCCCCTCCTTTCTCCTCCCCTCAAATAACTTAGGCAAACAACTCAAATTTAAAATAATCCCCCCTCCTCCCAAACACACCCTTAATGAACAAACATGCATATACATGCTGAAAGTGTTTCCACTAAGGTACTCTTTATTGTTCATGCAAAGTATATTCCAAACTTAACTTGACATGCAAATAGAAAAGTATATCCCATTAAATCTACACCATTATAGAAAGACTAGAAAGACATTAGTTGGCTAATATCACTCAGAAATCTATAACAATAATAATTGGTACAATGCAACAGCAATAAGAATCTTTGTTTCTTCTCCCGTTTTGTTAGGATATTAGTCACAAATTCAGAGTTTTTCAAGAAAGTGCACCGCAATTCACAATATGGCTCCTGGTCTGTTCCCACTCTTCTCCCCAGTAGGGATGAATATTTTGCTAAGATACAACCATTCCCCTAAAAACCCTGCCGAAAACAAATTGCTTCCTCTTCATAGATGATGCAAAAAAGATTCCCCCTCCTTTTTAACTAATAGAAGAAGAATTGGAAAGAAGATTCTTTCTTTTCATATCAGCCCCTGGCGTTGTAAATCAGTATATGTCTTCTTATTATAGATGTTGCCTTCTTTGTCTTCATACTCTTCCTCTAGATCTGGGCGCCACTTGTTCACTCCTTGTCTCTGCTGTATCTTCTTCCAGAGCTCTTTTGCTTCCTGCAACGAGGATAGTAGCATTTAAGGTACCATAAAAATAGTTTTTTTGTCCAAAACTAATTGTAAAGGACTGGAGAGTCCCTGAGAGAAACAGCACTGGTATTTTCAAGTTTTTTTTTTTTTTGAGAGAGGGACTTTCAAGTTTGTTGAGAAGCGAATTTATTCTGATTTCATGAGGTGATCTCGCTAAATTCATTTTTAAAACTGATCATATTATCTGAATAGTACCAATGAATAGATATTGTCACTAGGGTTGTGACCAAGATATGAAATACTCAGCATAAAAGGAATAAACTAGTAGAAAGAGAATAGGAGTATTTACCATTAACAGTAGTACAACACATTTGATGGTCTACAATGAAGTACCCCAACCCCCACAAAACATTTTGCAAAATATGACCAACAGAAAAGATATTCAGACTTAACAACCGCAAATTGAGTTTCAAAATTTCCATAAGCACTTCGCACAAGCAGAATCTTATTGAAATGTGATTTCAGGTATTTTGAGATGACACCTAAGACACAAACTAAACGCGCACTTGCGGCCATAGTAAAGTATATGATAGGGACAATAACAAACTTCGTATTGATAGCAACTGTGATTACAGGTAGATAATTAGTTCTTTTCTTAGCAGGGAAGAGGAAAACAATAGTGAATAAATACTATTACAGATACCGCACACACACATCACTGATAAACCAAGACCATGCAGTCAAATATACTTCATAATTAAATTAGTGAAATGTAGTACAAAATACAGTATATACAATAAAGTTTTAATGCTGGGTGATAAAGTTATACCCCAATGGATGCTATATTTGATTAAAGGTAATGTCAAATTATTTCAGTTTGTAATCATGAAGGACCTGGTGGGACATGCATATATAAAACTGATCAAAATGCATACCTCAATTGACGTAATTTCATTGAAGTTCTTTGTATTTGGTATACCAAGGCATCGCATCCCATGTTGATGACGCCATTCTTTAAAATGTCGTTCAAAAGCACGACGCCCCCAATAACTGTAGTTCCCACATATCTCGCACTTAAATTCCTGAAATGCATATTATATTATTTAGTGATCAAAATATTGAGAGCCATAAGGAATCATAAAATAACAAGTCCCTAACTTTCTTATTAAGTCAATGAAATTATAACAAGCAAAGGCAGACAATAACAACAATTTCTTTTAATAGCTTTTTTCCTTTTGCTTTTATCTGCTCCTCTAGTAAAGAGAGTTATTTTGTAAGTCGAGAACCACTTTGGGACTGTCCAGACTCGTGAATAGACAATAATAAAACCAACCCTTGAGATATATCCAGCAAAAGAAATGACAATTCAAATTTCTAAAATTTTAATTGCAAATAAATAATACCTGACCCAGACCATGTAGCTTATACAGCCAGTAAGGTATAGGCTTCCCATCCCATCCCATTGGTAATTTTAAGGGATTATAAATCTGCTGCTCGTCATCTTCGCTTTCAGAGTCCTCTTGAGTCTCTTCCTGCAATTAATATTTAATATTATGTACTATAAATAAAGCAATGATTGAGAGAAAAAGGAGCAGAAGTAAATTGGCAAAAACAGATGAAGAGTTATGTGAATCAGGAGGACAGATGAAAGCTCGAAACTATTTTTCTCTCTTGTTAATATAGACCACGAAACAACAATGGCAATAAAAAAGCTTCAATTGGTCTGAAAAACTTTTCAAAGCCAACATGCAAAAAAAAAAAGTGAATAGTCACTTGGTACGATCAACTAGGATTGAATTCTTGTGCATCTTAACATTTGATGCCACAATTGTCTCCTCTCAAACCTTCAAGGGGGTGGTTTTAGTGAATGCCATAGAATAACTTCTCTAGTGAGTAATAATTTTTCTCCTATAATAATTGTGGCAGGGTCAAGTCGTTCAGGTGGAGGATAGTCGGATCACTAGAGGCAGAGGAAGACCTAGAAAAACTTTAAGAGAAACTATTAGGAAAGACGTGGAGATTAATGAGTTGGACCAAAATCTGGTTTATGATAGAACATTATGGCGTAATTTGATTCATGTAGCCGACCCCACTTAGTGGGATAAGGCTTGGTTGTTGTTGTTGTTGGTATTGTAGTTGGGTCAAATCGTACTTATGTTTACCCCTCCTTATCAAAGCCTAGATATCAGATAATGCAATCTTTAACAGAATACTCTATCCAGAAACATAGAACTAGAAGTAAAAGATCCACAGTTATACTCAAGCCAAAACTGCACACCTTTTATCTAAAGCATGTAATCAAGTCTCATTGGTAGCATACAGAACTAATTTCATTTCCTGACGAATATTCCCCATCGACCACATAAGCTAAGTCTCATGGCACACATACAATTCAAAACATCGTGTGTGCTTCAATGATAATTTAAAGCAACTCATATCATGAATAATATGAGAATAAAATTATGAAAAAGGTCAACCTCATCATAGATAGCTTAAGCATTAGCCTATTTTATAGATGAATTTACACTCACTATTCTGGTTATAATAAGGATTTGTCAACTTCAATAATGTTGGCCATATATACAGGACCAGTTCTACATCCCCTTCAAATATAAGTACAGGAAACCCATGATAAACTATGAATATGATTGATGCAATGAAGTGGACCAAAGCGTCTTGGAGATCATTTTGAACCTAGAAACAATGATACGTCATATGACAGTATCAATCGTTGCACATGGACCTTAGTCCCTCATTAAAGCCAACCCCCAGATGTTAAAAACAAACAAGTAAAGTGCATTTAATGTATTATGGTCAACCGTCTAAGAAATAAAATATGATTGGTACGTGTATTCTTTGACAAAAAAATGAATTGGTACTGTGAAAAACTAATGTCATAGTAATGCACTATGGTATGGGTCCCCTAAAATTTGGAGGACTCATAAATTGCTTCAACTCACCTCCTCACGTTCTGCTTCGATTTCCTCGTATGTTAGGGCTTGCTTCTTTACAACATTGTCTTTTGTTCGAGTAATTGTCTGTAGAAAGATGATAAACATTATACACGAAAGAATTTTCTATAGATAAAGTCATTTATATGCCCAAAATGTTGCATTTCAAATCATCAAAGGAACTACACTTAAAGAAATAATGAAGCATCATTTGCTAACCTCGTCTAACAAATCACACAGTTTATTCATTTTGGCCTCCATTAATGCAATTTCTTTTAAATTTCCTTCTTGTGGAGCAGTAGCTACCCCATTTTTTTCTAAACCATGCACCCCCTTGGCAAAATGCTTCTTGTCCAGCATTTCAAGAGGTGTGTGCTGCATGAAAAACACAGTCAAAGAAAATTTGTTAACTCAAGCTGTAAAGACGGATTATGCAGGTATAGCTTAGAGGAAAAAAAGTAACTTCAATCAAAATTCAGGCAACCAGGGCATCTTCCAAACAAATAGAAAATTGGGCTTGAAGGGTTTAACTAATTTTGATCTACAACGTATGGTGGAAATATCACTTCATAAATATTAAAGGAATTAATGTTTTCATAGCATTAAAAAGCTACAAGATAATGATATTCTGAACAAATTCATAATTGTAGGTACTTATGATCAGGAAAGCATATAAAATTTTAGAATATTTCAAGGCCCAATGATCTATCTTACCTGGCTTTCAAGGGATTGTAACTGTGTATTTTTTTTTTTTTTTTTTTTTGGGGGGGGGGGGGGGGGGGGGCTGATGTCAGTTAAAGCATCTTCAATTAGTTTTGAACTCTCAGTTTGCGCCTATCTGGGAAGATCCCAGTTTGGTGACTAAGCTTTTGACAATCAGCTTGGAAGGAAATGGTGAGAATACATCTCTTATGGAACTTGTTTTGAGGTACTGCAGCAAAGATATTTCCTACTCTGTCCACAGAAAAGACTAAGAAAACCCCAAAATAAAAAGTGTACCCATGTCCCTGGTAAATGGGTAAAAATCACCTTTGTGAGGAAGAGCCTCTCTGCACGTTGCTGAATAGTGCCACCAGTCTTAAGTCCCAATGCAGCAAGTGCCTAGATGAAAAATCAAGACAAAAGGCGGAAGAATGAATCAGTTATCAATAAATAGAGTTCCAAAAAAATTAATGACTAGCAAGAAAAGATGCTTAATGTTTATACTTAATGAATATTGAAAGAATTTCAAGTTTATAAAGAGAGGGTGAATCCTTGTATTGTACAGCATTGGCTATGTACAGCATCCTTGTATTGTATTGTACTATACCAATGTTGCATGGATAAGGGTATGGTAAGTGTACAGCATTGGCTATGTACAGCATTCTTAAAAGTCTAAGATATGGGTGCATTAATATAAATTTTAAAAAATATACTACATATATAAGAAAATTAAATTCTATATAAACATCTAAATTGCATAAATCTCTCAAAAAAAAATATCTAAATTGCATAAAAGATTATAAAAACACAATCAAGCATTATGTATAAAAATATAAAAAGAGCTTAACTTATTCAACATGACAGCAAAACACCTTCTAATGAAACTACAATATGAAAGTTATTCAACAATCAACATCATAAAACTTAAACATGGCTATGAATATCACAATTAAACAGTACCAATCACATCATTTTCTTAAATATCATATGTGACAACTTCAGATATCCCATTTATCTCGACCAATATCCCACATTTTGCTCTCACCCTTATTTTACCAAAGCCGTACCCACGTATCCAAATTGAGTACCCCGGTTGTTTTCGAATATTTTGAATTGTATTTGTTACATACACACGCAAACCAAGTACAAGTACAAAACCAGTAAATGTATATCTTCAATTTTGTAATACTCATGCCCACACACAATCCTCAATTTTTAGTTTTTACCTCCTTTAACCTTTCAGGACCCACTTCCATAAGCTCTTCAACTGTACTGTAATAATCAAGATCAATTGCAGTGTGCTGAGCAGGTACATGTCCATTCTCCTGAGTGACATTCTCCCATCCCAATACCCTTCCAGTAGCCCAATTTTCATCGAACTCAGTTGTTACCTGCCACAACATTATCAGATCCCAGAAAATAGAGAAGTGCAACTAATTCACAAGAAAACGTGATGGTAAACGATGCAATCATTTCTGACACAGAAAGCTTTAAAATAGGAGAAAATTACAGTTCTCTTCTCTCCCACAAGAGAAGGCATATGATACAGCGCCCTCCATTTTTATTTTAAAATTTACAAAGCTACACTCCCTCCCATAAAAGAGAAATATGCATTTAACTTCGGTCCACTTTAAAATAAAGAAGCTTTCCAGGGACACTTTTTCCTTTACTTTTTTTATTCCTGAAATCATTAACATATCTTTCCGGACCCCTATTGTCAAAACTATAGGACATTAGTTTGTAGATGAACTAAAGATTTTGGGTGAAGTTCCAAAACTGATAAGTGGTTATTTAAAACTGCATTTAATCTTCTAGAGTCTTAAAATCAATAATAAAGTGCTCAAAATTAGTTATACATAACATTCAAAGCTGTAGAGAAATGAAAGATTTTGATGGGAGGTTCGTCCACAGTCTTTCAATATTTATGTGGACCACAAATACTTATGGAGTTTTAATTTTGAGTTTAATGGCTATGCACCGATAGTGTAAAATAGTTTTACATTGTCTTCCAATGGGAACCCATCATGTCATGTATGCCCATTTTGTAAGGGTCTTTTAAAAATAACTACCACACACTCTATTCTTGTTGAGTGTTAGTGTAAAACCAGTTTACATTGATGGTGTGTATCCTTTTTTCTCTTTAACTTTAGTTCATAATTGTTTTACTTCAGTATATAGTGTTATAAAAATGGAATCATACTGCCATAAAAATATAGAAAAATGGTTGACTGCATTGACAAAAATTATAAGCATATTTACAAGACACTTCGACAGCCCAAACATAGCACTGGATTTCAGCGAGACAACTATCAGAAAGAGAAAAAAAAAAACTAATGCAAGTTGTTTAAAACAAAGATTCACTAAGTTTCTGCACCAAAAAATTCAGAGCTAGGAGGGAAATTTTCAAAACATAAATCCCATTCTAAGAGAAAAGTGAGACTCAAAATTATGCTAAAAAAGATACAAGTTCAAAACAATATAAAATCAATCACCTTTGAAAAGATTCGATCAAGATCTTGCAGGGGTTCTGTCCGCTGGAAAAAATATATTAGATACTCCAAAAGATTCTCCAAGTACTCCCTGTACTGCCTGTAGAATTGAACAACGAGGACTAAGAAGACTATAGTGTACATATTCCATACAACTAGGATGCCGACAAATGATCAACATACTAGATGGATAGAGAATGCGACTCACCTGGTTGTTTTCATTTTGCGAGGAATCTTATCTGTCTCAGAAAAAATATCAAGGTATGCAGAATACTCAATTGGCTCTCCAAACTTAGAATTGACATACTGCTGGTATAATTCATGCATGTCTAAGTATCGACCAAAAGCTTCCTGAAAAGCAATTTTGACATAATCAGTGACCAGAAAAAGCTGCAGGTGCATAAAATGTAAGTATTGGAAGCGTGATATTATCTCTCTCAACAATAGAATATTTTAGATTCTATCCTACATATTCATTGTAACTGTTTTCTCCAGAACAAATGGTCCCCTTAGACAATAAATTCTTCATTGCATCTTGAATGCACAGGAGACTGTTAAAATGTTCAATCAGACACAAGCCGGGTTTGAGGTAAACCCAAAAACCGTAATGACTTGTCACCGCAATTCATAAAATATGAAGAATTCCCAAATTCACCATCTAACCATGCATCACACATGCTAGGACCTAAGGCAAAGTCTAACTAACTTCAGCAAGAGCAATCAACAGTCTCTCATATTCACAAACACACACACACACACACACACACAGAGAGAGAGAGAGAGAGAGAGATAGAGAGAGAGAGAGAGAGAGAGAGAGAGAGAGAGATACCTCTCCACTGAACTCAATTTGAGGTTCCTCTTTAAGAAGATCTTCAAAATCTTCATTTGCGTCAACAACACGTGCAGCTGGGTGCTTCCTATGATACTCTCGTATCTACACATACCACAAAATAACCAAAATCTATTATGGACACGCAATTGATTCAAACATATAAATGCAGTAACTCATCTCCGCCACGTCCAATTATATAACCTAAAATCCAATATTAAAGTAGTTTTCGACTCCCAAACAGAAACATGTAAAGGCTTAAAAACCGCAACAATTTTGAAATTTAACCTCCTGAGCCTAAAATAAAAATAATAAGAAGAAGAATTAAAATTGAAATTAAAAAAGAGTAAAAGCTAACTAACCTCTTTTAGTCTATCATAAAAGGCACTAAAAACATTGATTCCAGTAGCAGTTTGGCCACCAAGTGCAGCAATCTCATCCTTCCTTGCATTATCTTTATCATCATATATCTGAATCTGAAAACAAAGAAACGCGTTACGAATTAGGATAGAAAACGATAAACCCTAATAATCTAATAAAGATGAAATCTTACAAGTCTTTCAGTGGTGGAAGTGATAGTATCAATCATATTCCGAACACGGTGACTCTGAAACAAACGGTCCTTGTTGGAAGTAGGTTCATTCTGGAGATCCTTCACTATTACCCTCTCTAACCGCTCCACTTCCTCGTGTGCTGCTCGAGTCACTTCCAGCAACGTTGAAGACATTCTCGCTCAGAGTGGAGGTTGAATTTTGCTTTATCGGAGACTTTGAGAGAGACGGTGGTGCTGCTGCTGTAATGAATTAGGTTACCTTGTACTGTCGACTGAAAAATTATCGGTTGCAAGTGAATGAATATTTCAGTTGTACTCATAGTATCTGATTCATTGGTTAAACATATATATTGCCAGCATAAATCGAACCGTGGTCTAGTTTTCTAATTTGTGTTTGTTTGATTAATAAGGACTAATTTTTTAAAATTACCGTCGATACAAATAACAACAGTAAATTTAAATATTAAAATAAAAGTGTTACAAACACATATATAATATATGTCCAGTTATTTTCCTTTATCCTTTAAAAGTGAAATAAATTAGATGAGTATACTTACTTTTTCGTTATCCCAATTATATTTTTAAACAATTTTTTCTATAATAAAGATTGTTGTTGGTGTCATTAAAGAAATATGAATTTAGATTATATTTTTTTGTTATGTTGTTGGTGTCATTGAAATATATAATCATGGTTAGTTTGATTTGTTATAATTTGAAAGCAAATGACATTTATATTTTTACTTTTAATCAAAATCAAAATTTCATAAAAAAAAACACCATTTATAATTTTTAGACGTTAGCGCAATAAAAAGAACGGTTTCCCTAGTAATTATAGTATTGATATATTTTTATGTGTTAGTAATACTTTTTTGGCTTAATTGTTCATCCGGTCCCTTAACTTAATTCTTTTTTTTTTTCAAAATGGTCTTTTAACTAAAAAAACGTTTCAAAGTAATCCTTTTAAGTTTTCCACCGTTATCACCTTAACCATAAATGTCTAAGGTGGTCTTTTTAATTTTATCGTAGTACACCATGGACCTTATTAATTTTATGAATTTTAACCATTTGATCTTTTTTTAAAAAGATGACCGCTAGATCATTCATATTTATTGTATCTTACTGTGAACTATCAACACTTAATTTTTTTTTCTTTTCTTCATCTTCTTCCATCATCTCTTCATCATCTTCAACAACAACTTCATTAACCTTCATAAAAAATCCAGAAATTCATCATCTTCAAACACAAATTCAGAAATTCAAAAAATCAAAAATTTAAAACTTTACACATAAAATCAAACCAAACATGTTAATCCCCACAAGACAAAATTCTAAAATTCCATAAAGCCATGATATGATTCAATCCTATCACCTTTCTTCTTCCTGTTTTGTTTCTGCTTCATCTTCCTATAAATTCATCATCGTGTTTAACTCTCTCTTTCTCATTCATCATCTTGATTTTTTTTAAACACAAAATTAACTTCAATTGAAACTCATTGTTCTTCAAGTTCTTCATCTTCCAAAGCTATTTCTTTGAATCAAAACTTCGTAATTTTGTTTTTATTATTCAATTCCTCTACAAATTCGTTTTTATTCATTGACTCCTATACAATTCGAAATCCATAATTCAGATTTTATTCTTCAAACTCGTTTTTATTCTTCGTCCATAATTCAGCTCTCTTTCCTCTACAATTCAAAATCGAGATCTATGTTTTTATTCTTTGATTCCTCTACAAATTCGTTTTTTGTGGAATTTGTTTTTTTGGGTTTGTGTTTGTTGATGAAGATGGCGTTGAATTCCGGAAAAAACTAACTTTTTGAATCTTGAATTTTCATACTCATAAAGCTTTGACTCGCGATTCATTGGGTTATGAAGATTTTGGGTTTTGATTTGTTTTTCTGGAAGGGTTTTCTCGATTTGCTGTTGTTGTTGGATTAACACTAATTTGTTGTTGTTGTTGGATTGTAAATTTGTTGAATTATATGATAAAGTTGTTGCTGGATTTTTATGTGAAGTTGTTGATTTTCTTTGGAAAAAAGAAAAATGAAATAAAAGGGAGAGAAGAATTGTTTGATCGAAAAATTATCAAGAAAAATTTCTGCAGTACATATTCCAGATCGAAAAAAATTTGCAGTTTGATTTTGGGTTTGATTTTGATTTTGGCATCTTGGAACATTGTTGATTGTTTTTGCTTTTGGAGAAGATTGTTAGAAGATGATTGTTGTTGGAGAGTATGAAAATTAAAGAATGGTGTAGCTGCATGTGAGAGATGAAAGGGTGGAAGATGATTGATAAATTGAAGAATGGTGTTTTCTGGATTTTTTTTTATGAATGTTGATGAAGATGAAGAAGAAAGTGACGGAAGAAGATGAAGAAAAACAAAAAAGATTAGGTGTTGGTGGTTCACTGTTGTATACAATGGATCTGCAATCGAACGGTTGAAATCATATAGGGGGTGTTTGTTTGTCGGATACACAATTTATTCCTGGGATTAACTTTCCTAGGAACATATAGGTGATGATTTTATTCCCAAAAAAAATTAATTCCTGGGAACTTTACTTAAAAAAAATCTAAGGAATAAATAAAATATGTTTGGTTTACCATGTATATTCCTGGGAATGAATGTTATAATTATAAAAATACCCCTACTGTATGTGGTGAAAGTGTACGATTTTGTGTTCTATTAACTTTTGAGATTTTCCAAACCTGCAAATGAAAAAGTATACAAAATCTCATGATATTATAGTTGGAGTTAATTTCCATTGCTCATTCTAATTGGTTCTTGTTTTTATCCTTCTTCTGAAAATGATGGGATAATGGGAGTATGAAGTGGACATGAAGTCCAAAATCTCTAGAGGTGGCAGTTACTTATATTCATTAATATAAAACACAAATATGCCAGGGAATACATTTTTCCCAGGTAAGCCATTTACCCACGTTCTCCCCCATGTTCCACCCATTTTTTCTCCCTTTTATTCCCATGAGATAGCTTGGGAAAGTTTTATTCCCAGGAAATGGAAACCCATGATCTCCAATTAAATACCATTTTTGCCCTTGCCATTCCCGCTAATCTTTTTCTCTGACTCCCGCTAAACATTTTCATCTAATCTTCTATATAAAAAGCAACCCGCCCCCTTTGTGTGTTCATCAACTGCTTGCTAATTGGGTTTTTTATTTCACTCTTCTCTTCAAGGTACCATCTAATTTCATCTCAATTCTTCCATTACTCAAGATAGATTTGGTGATTTTGATATAATTTCTCTGTATTTTTTTCTTGTTTATGGAAAATGAGTTATTTTTTATATCTTTATGGTTGAATTTGAATATACGTTCATGCTTAAATCATCAATATGATTGAATCTGAATCTGGTTTTGTTCTTTTTTTTTTTATGAGAAATTTAACTCAGCTTTGTTTCATATAATTTTTTTCCACAATTTGGCATTCTTGTTTTTTTTTCCATCATGAATCGATGCAAAACAGTGGTTAGACACACCTTGTTTTTATTAACCCACCTTCTTCTAACTTTTCCCAAAAATTTATCATTCTATTATTTTTTTGGTGATAATTGTAATAGTGATTCCATAACATGATATAAACATGAGCTTGAATTCTTTGTTTTTAAGACTTCAACATATGCTAATAACCACTGATTCTGAAAATGAAGTATATAACATGTTTTTTTCCAACTTTTATACAATGTATAAAATTCTGGTGCATAGACATTATGCAGTATGTTATTTTTATATGTTTATATGTATATTCATATATATATTTTTTTCATTTTATTTAGTGTACCTGTATCCTAAAGTGTACAAAATTTGTAGTACCTTGTTTTCAGTTGTATAATAGGATACAGAAAATATTCATTTCAGTGTCTATTCAGCACCATCTTGTTTTTTTGTATTTCATATACATGCATTGTAGTTCTTTGACCTTATCTAGAAATCCTAGGTTAGAGATCCTTCTTTGTGTAACCTCTTAGGTTAGGATAGTTCTTGTTACTTGTTTATATGTTTCTGCGCTTGGTTTCTCATGTTTTAGATACTATAGGGATGGAAGAGCCCTTTCTAAACTGATATGACATTTTTATATTTTCTTTTCCTTTGTGCTTTATTCACAATCAGTAATATTTTCTTTTTTTTATGAGAAATTTAACTCAGCTTTGTTTCATATAATTTTTTTCCACAATTTGGCATTCTTGTTTTTTTTTTCCATCATGAATCGATGCAAAACAGTGGTCAGACACACCTTGATTTTATTAACCCACCTTCTTCTAACTTTTCCCAAAAATTTATCATTCTATTCTTTTTTTGGTGATAATTGTAACAGTGATTCTATAAGATGATATATACATGAGCTTAATTGAATTCTTTGTTTTTAAGACTTCAACATATGCTAATAACCAATAAGCATGTGTTAGAACTCTGATTCTGAAAATGAAGTATATAACATGTTTTTTCCAACTTTTATACAGAGTGTGAATTATTATCTAAGAAAGTGAGATTCGTCAAATTTGGAATCACTATATATTTGGATGTTTGTGCTCTGTTTAGAATGTTATATATGGTGTAATTCCTATGTTTCTAATATAGTATTATAACCTGCAGCAATTTTTTTTATCATGACACATTTGATGGAAATGCGTGATAGGAAGAAAAAAATCATAGCAATGTTTATGATATATATGGAGATGTTGAATTACTTTATGTTGATGACAATTGTGTTATGCTACCTTGAGTTAAGTAAGCGTTCAAAAAAGCGAAAAAGGTCATGGGATTTTTATGAAAGAAGTTTAGTTAGAGAAGTCCATTTTCGTAGAATTATTTACATGAGTGATTTGGCTTGCGTTGAAAATACAAGGATGGATAGAGCTGCTTTCCACAAACTATGTGACATGTTGCAAGTTATTGGTGGTTTGCTTCCTACTAGACACATGTGTGTGGAGGAGTTGGTGGCCATGTTTTTACATATATTGGCACATCATGTTAAGAATAGAATGATTAGAAGACAATTTGTTAGGTCTGGTGAAACGATTAGTAGGCATTTTAGTAATGTATTATTGGCAGTTTTGAAGTGTCATAAAGAATTGTTAAAACAACCTAAACCAATTTTGGAGGGCAACACAGACGAACGATGGAAATACTTTAAAAATTGTTTAGGAGCTCTTGATGGCACTTACATCAAGGTCAATGTGCCTGAAGCTGACAAAAGTAGATACAGGACAAGGAAGGGTGAGATAGCTACAAATGTGTTAGGTGTATGCTCACCAGATTTACAATTCATATATGTTTTGCCTGGTTGGGAGGGATCAGCTGCTGACTCTAGAGTCCTTAGAGATGCTATTTCTCGACCAAATGGTTTAAAGGTTCCTCAAGGTACAATAGTATAGATTAATATAAAAATAAAACATGTCTTACATAGTTTATGGATTTTAACTTCAGTTTTATTTACGATAGGGTATTATTATTTATGTGATGCTGGATACATGAATGGAGAAGGATTTCTTACTCCTTATAGAGGTCAAAGGTATCACCTTAGTGAGTGGAGGAATGGATTACAACCATCTACCCCTAAAGAATTTTTCAATATGAAACATTCTTCAGCTAGGAATGTAATAGAAAGATGTTTTGGACTTTTGAAAGGACGTTGGGCTATACTGAGAGAGAAGTCATTTTATCCTGTAAAAACTCAAGGAAGAATAATAGCAGCTTGTTGTCTTCTACATAATCATATTCGCAAAGAAATGACATTGGATCCTTTGGAATTGAATTTAGGAAATGACGAGTTCTCTGATGAAGTCATGTCTGGTGACATGATAACTACGGTGGAGCCAAGTACGACATGGAGTCAATGGAGAGATAGTTTTTCATTAGATATATTTAATAGGTGGAGAGGTGGAAATCATTGAAAATTTTCATGTTTTTTATTTGACATTCCAATTTGATTGTAATTTTTATTTTCAATGTACTATTGACTTTGATTTAAAAGTACCATTAATCAAATCTGTTTCTTTTTATGAGTTTTTATTTGTAAAATATGTACTTGTAATATGATTTTATTTATTGTTTGTTCTTATATATTTTGACATGCACGCACTTGTTTAGTTGTTGAATAGATGGACGGGTCCTCTGAAAATCAAAATGTAAGAATCACAAAGCGACAATGGGCTCCTGAAGAAGATGAAGTATTAGTGGAAGGTTTGTTGAAATTAGTGGACGATGGTTGGAAGGCTGATGCAAACTCATTTAAACCTGGGTATACTAAAGCATTGGAGAAATATATTCACAGCAAATTCCCAGGTTGCACACTAAAAGCTAACCCACATATTGAATCAAGAGTGAAGCACCTTAAAAAACAATATTCTGCAATCAAAGATATGTTGGGTCCAAGTGCAAGTGGTTTTGGGTGGAATGCTACTCAAAAGATGATTGTAGTAGAGAAGGAGATTTATCGTCAATGGTGCAAGGTAATATAAGACATACTATTCCACATTTGATAAATTCATAATATATTTTTTTGCATTAAATTTATATTTCTAAACACATTTTCCTTTAACGCAGTCTCACCCTACCGCAATTGGCTTGTATGGAAAACCATTTCCACACTATGATAGCTTGGATATTGTATATGGAAAAGATAAAGCATCTGGTAATGTAACAGAAGATATCATTGATATGCCTACTGAGATGGAGAAGGAAAACTTTCAACCAACACAAGAGGGCGGATCAGGAATTAATTTGAATGATGATGATGATGATGAGAATTTTGAGTCGCAGATGCCAGAAACACCCACAGCTAACACTGCTGCTCCGGGATCAAATCCAACAAACCAACCACAACGTGATTCTTCTAATTATAGGACCGGAAAGCGTGGGGGAAAAAGGGTGAAGTATAATGATGATGCTTCTGATAGCATGTCAAATTCATTGAACAAATTGGGTGAGATTTATGCTAATGGTGTTGAGAATATGAAACAAGTCTTCACTTCTTGTTTTGTGCACGAGAAACACACAGCTGATAGGAGGAACCAGATTGTCTCTATTTTAAAAGAAATAGAAGGATTGTCCGATGCAGAAGTGGTAATGGCTGGTATGCTTATCACCAAAGACAATAACCTTTGCGACTATTTTTTCACAATGGATACTCCTGGATTGAGGAAGCAATTTGTGGACATTGTTTTGAGTAACAATGGTTCTAGATAGAATTTAGAATGTTCAATGCTTTTTGAATTTGGTAAAAAAAAAACTCATGTAGCCATTGTCTTTAATTCCTTTTATTATTTAGTTGTATTTGTTATTATGGTCTTTATTAGTTGTGTAATGACCTCAATTATACTTTGAATTCATTTGTGTTACTAGTTTGATGTTGGTGTTGTTACCTTTGTGACATTTAAGTTTTTGGTTATGAAAATATAATTCATCAGGTTATGAGCTTTATACTCAAATAGATGACAGATTGGTAGGCCTCTGCATCAATCTTTTTTTTTTTGTTGAAAAATTTGGCACATTAGAAAAGTGTGGTTCAATATGTGAAGCTTTTTTGGCTGAAAAACCATCGCCTACTATCACTACCACTACTTGTCTTTATGTTTAAATTGTGTAGTATTGTAACAAAATATATGTTACAACACTGTGACAGAATATTGGTTTTCAACTTAACATCACTCATGGAAGTTGAATAGTTATATTGAATTTCACACACAAGCTCAAAAGTAGACTATTGCAGAACATGATATGTTTGTTCCTTTTCAAATTTCTGTCGCTGACTTTAATCACTTTGATCGTCATCGACAAGCACGTGTGCGCGCGTACACACACACACACTTAGAAGGTTGCATTATCTTTTCTGTATTAGAGATCCCAGTAATATGGAAGTAGTGACTAAGGATGACTCTGAGATTTGGTTCATGGGTTTTTTAAGGTATGAGAAAGCTGGACATAGTTAAGTCTCTGTGTTGTAGATTTTTTTTTATCAAAGTTGGATTATAGATGAAGTTCTATAAGGTGAATGAAATGTTAAGCAATCCAAGTCTTATATCTTATGGTTATTGTATTTAATTCATACCTTATTTTTTGGTGATTAAGAACTACACCCAGTTTGCATAATACGCATGGCTGCCTTCGAGTCAATTTCGACCACGATATTCAAATAGCCTCTCTCAGCACAAAGCTTTAATCCATAATAAAAAGCAGCAAATTGTGACATCACAACAGAATTTTACCCTATATTAACAGAGTAACAACCAAGGATATACTCGCTTTTAATGTTACGGATTCTGAGTTTCTGTGTAACATCTGCTGTGGTATGTTCCGTATGAGCTCAAAAACAACTTCTTCCATAGCGTTGCTCTGCTGTACAGCTTTGTTTACATCAGTCCACAGCAGACCTGTCTGCCATACATTCCACGCTGCTAGACAATCAAAAACCGAATGCAGAACGTGAAAGAAGCATTGGGTTGTGCTGATATTACTCATATTTTGCCAGCTTTAAAACTCTATCTAAAATATGTATTCTTTGGTTTGCTTCTATTTTGTAAGTTATAATAAGGATTAACAAAATTATCTTTTTTTCTTACGGAAATAACAGATATATATCTTAATGAGATGATTTTTTGACAAATGTCTTAATGATACTCAGTTCAAAATAATATAAATCACTAAGAATTTGACATATATGTCATGTATATGAAATGAGCGTGACTACGTGAATTTGAGATTATAAACACTATTGAAATGAACATATATAGCAAACTGAAAAGGATATATAGTCCAGATCACCAAATGAAAATATGCATTTTCCACTTTAACTTGTAAAGGAAATTAATGTGTATTTTCATATTTTTTTCTTTTGACAGCAAGAAGGATTTTCATTAACTTGAAAAGGAATCCTTACACAGAGAGGTCATGATCTCGTTAGGGACATTGCCCACCCAAGATTTACATCTAACATCTAAAGCTAAAGCAGCTAGGCTATGCACAACATTGTTACAAATTCTACTAACATACAATACGTAGTATTTTCTAGGTGAGCTAAACTCTGCAGACAGTGCAAGATTAAATTTTCTATGACAGCAGGCCGCATAGATTCAAAGAGAGCCTTAACCACCGACTCTGCATCGGTCTCAAATATCATGCTATGGTAGTGTTGTTCTTCAGCCCATTGTAAACACCAACGCAATCCCATCGCTTCAGCCACTAGGGGGAGACTTGAATGTCCTCTCTTCTTGTTGCAGCATACAGAACTGATCTGTTATGATCTTTAGTTATCAGTCCCCAACTTGTTTTCTCATTCGCCAAAAAGCTTGCATCCACATTGATTTTTATAGTTCCGTGCGGTGGGCGCTGCCACTTGGCTTGAGCAACAACTGAGTTCTTAGCATACAATTGTCTCAAATTTGCTCTGTTATATTCATCCACCAAGCTGTACACCTTTCTTGTTCAATCTTGAGCGAGAGGACAAGAAGAGTTTTGCAGCCACCGTTTTGTCCAAACAAAATGTCATCTGGAAACAAGAAAATATATCTCATATCGGTACCATGTCTTGTGATAGTTCTAGAGCAGAAGGCCTATCCATCTCATCTGCAAATGGGGGGATAACCTTTGCATAATGCCTAGAGGCAGCATAGTCAAAACACATACCACCAATTGCATCAAAAAATGCACCTAACAGGAAAAACATTTTATTAATAAAACAGAAAAAATAAGAAGAAAACACACACATATGAAACACAAGAAACTACAATTTGGTTGAGATTGGATTCAGTGCATCATACCAAACTTTATTTGTTAAACATTGAAATAGATAAGAATCAAATATTTGTTCACTACTAATACCTTGCCCAAAAAGCATATTCCCTGGGAATCCTTTCTATCCTTATTTGGTAGATCAAATTTTGCGGCAACCATGCGGACTTCATCCTGCAGATGGTGTGGCAGGAGACAAGGTTAAGACTGAAAGTTTCTCCATAACATCATGTAGTGATATAATAATACTGCCAGAATTCTCACTCTGACATAATAAATTACTGAACCTATGAAAAAGTTAAATGAAATATCAGCATTGAAAACAGAACTAGTCACAACAAACCTTAGGAATAGAACCAAGTGGAAAAAGAAGTCGCTTCAGCTGGGACTGAGATAGGTGTGATAGGAAGTAAGTTTGATCTTTTACCTGAAATTTCAAACCACATTAGAAACTAGCATGTAAGAGCACCTAACAATGTTTTTCTGACTAATGCACATGCAAGCATATAAATATGATTTATTTATTTTCTGGAGGGATATGAAGAACTTGGTATTAGTATAAACAATTTACTTGGGTTAGTTAATCAGTGAAAACTCTTCCAAGGATATGGAAGTACAGAAATGAAACCTACAAACCACAAATGCAAACAAGATCTTGTAACCACAAAAGTATATCTCATATCGGTACCGTGTCTTGTGATAGTTCTAGAGCAGAAGGCCCATCCATCTCATCTGCAAATGGGTGGATAACCTTTGCATAATGCCCAGAGGCAACATAGTCAAAACCCATACCACCAATTGCATCCAAAAATGCACCTAACAGGAAAAACATTTTATTAATAAAACAGAAAAAATAAGAAAAAACACACACATACGAAACACAAGAAACTACAATTTGGTTGAGATTAGATTCGGTGCATCATACCAAACTTTATTCTTGTATTGCAAAGAACATCCGGATTCAGAGTTCGACCACACCTATACTCTTCAATGATGTAGGAAACCTGATAAACAGTTCAATAAGTGAAATATGAGACAGAGCTGCAATGGCCAATACTCAACAGCGAAATTACAAATAGAACATATTCATTAACTTAGGCCATGTTTAGATAAATAATTTAATTAAACACTTATCATATAAGTTATTTGGCATAAGCTATTTCTATAACCAAAAGATAAAATAAAGTCAAATTGTTTTCCAAAAAGCTATCCTAAATAGTTTATAGAAATAAGCTGAAAATGGCTTATGTATACATGTCATAAGTTGTTTCCATAAATTCTCTCAAACATTCTCACATGTGTTTATGCTAATAGATAAGCTCAAATAAGTCAATTCAAAATTCCAAATAGGCCCTTAAAATCTAGTTCTGTCAAAAACTTAAAATTCTAGTAAAATGGTACTGGTTGAGTTTACTCCATACCACATTTTTCCAAGATTCATCTGCCAAATGAACAACTTCTATAGGTACTTCAACCTGAAAAATAAAGAAATAACTATTAAATATCATTCGAATTCACATTGGTAATGTGATAGCATTGCAAGCGAAACAACTGATTGCAAACGTCTTTGGCATACTTCAAATCATCTTCCCAGGGACATTCTGACCAAAAGTTCTCAAAATCTTCCTACACAGAATCACCAAACCAACAAATCCCAATTTCATCCTAACTAAACAAAAAACACCACGGAATAATTTCCTAATTAACCTTTAATGGATGCAAGAAGACATACTTGGAACCATATCTTAAGGTAAAAAGCAGTGCAAGAATGACCAGCGGCGTGAAGTAACCGGAGAGCAACGCTGCTGTCGAAGCCGCCGCTGATTAGAACAGCAACTCGGAGTGGCTTCTGCTGCGGCATGGAACAGGGGAGATATGGGTTGAGTTCGGCATTGAGAGAAGCGGAAGAGAAGAGTTTTGAGGTGGGGAAGCGAAGATTAGAGTTTTGGTGTGTGAAGTGAGATAGAGGGAGAGAACAGAGTGGTTTCCATTTCAACCGAATTGCCGCCTTCAACACCTTTCGTGTACCAGTCTCAACACCTTTCGTGTACCAGTTTCATGGTTTATACAATACGGGCATTTGTGTAATTAGAACGTTTATTCCCAGGATTCTACATCTCAAGCCAAACATATTTTACATATTCCTTGGAATTATTTTAAAAAAAGTTCCCAGGAATTAAACAATTAACCAAACACTTTTTTCTATATTTTCCTGGGAATAAAATTTTCACCTTCATATTCCTGGGAAAATTAATACCTAGGAATAAATTTTGTAACCCTCAAACAAACGCCCCCTAAGGAATAAATAAAATATGTTTGGTTTACCATGTATATTCCTGGGAATGAATGTTATAATTATAAAAATACCCCTACTGTATGTGGTGAAAGTGTACGATTTTGTGTTCTATTAACTTTTGAGATTTTCCAAACCTGCAAATGAAAAAGTATACAAAATCTCATGATATTATAGTTGGAGTTAATTTCCATTGCTCATTCTAATTGGTTCTTGTTTTTATCCTTCTTCTGAAAATGATGGGATAATGGGAGTATGAAGTGGACATGAAGTCCAAAATCTCTAGAGGTGGCAGTTACTTATATTCATTAATATAAAACAACCGAATACATAATTACTATCAACTAAGGGCATAATTGGCTTTTCACATGAGATAATGGGTTTGGGTTCCTGGGAATACAATTTTCCCATCTTCATATGGAGGAAAATGTGGGGTAAAATGTGGGTTTTGGTTCCCGAGAAACATTGATTCCTAGGCTTTTTGTTTTGTTCCCATCTATCAAACAAAGGTATATTTAGTTCCAACACGACAATCTCGGAAATGTTTTCTCTAGCCCCCTAACAAACGCCCTCATAAAAAATATTAGACATTAAAATACTAACGCAGAGGACCAAAATATGTAACAGAAGAATACATAAATGACTAGTTTGAGACGTTTCTTGGTTAAGAGACAATTTTGAAAAAAAAAAGTTAAGGGACCGGATGATCAATTAAGTCTACTTTTTTATATGTCCAATCTAACTATGTTAAGAATTGTCCACCAAAGAAACTCACTTTGAAAAGGAGTAAAAAATGCTCAATTTTGAAGTTCGAACAAAGAGAAGACCCAACGTGCTCGCGTAAACAAAAAGGGATGAAGCATCGCAGAAGCTATCCCTTACATTATCACAGGAAACCAATACACAAACATATAATGATTAATGAATATAAAAGCATCGACGTGCTTACAGGGTTCTGAACATCCTAGAACATTCAAATCAAATAGGCGTCATTGCCTGTCTCAATATTCAATTACGATAACAAAGTGCACTAATATAGTAACAATCTTAGTGATGAATGTTGTGTGAATAGCAACAACATGAAGTGTACACGAGTCCAACCACTCTAAAAATAGGGGTTCCCCCTCCCCACTGGTATGATCACACATTACTCAACTCGCATTATATCTATTTGCATACACTTTGTCTTACTTTGGCATCAAATTGTCTTTGCAGGTGCACCATCCTCGTTTGGAGAAAGAGCGTACGACCAAGGACATGGATATCACATTTAGTAGTATGAATACTGCATCACCACCTTTGGCGATACATCGCGTGTCTTCGTACAAGAACATTAGCGTACACCGTAGGGTCTCAATAAAATTTGCCTAGACATCAAAATCCGATTAGCATGATCGTCACTAAAAGTTGAGCTTCCCTAGAGCCAACATAATTGTGATTCCAATATTCGATATGGCGGATCCAAGCACACAAATTCACCACCTTTGGGGCAAGCCATCAGAGGCAGGAGTTTCATTTATTGACGTTCTCTATCACCAAAGATATGGAAACAAAAAAGTCCATACATTATGACACATCATCATCTTTGCGGCGTGATTGTAATGAACACACAACATAAAACATTGCGGAAGAGATGAAGGTCCAACTTAAGAAACTTACAAATAAAACGGCGTTAATCCAAAAGAACCAAAAACGGCAAAATCACTCACCCTTAGAAGACGACGATTATAACAATGTCGCCAACTCAAATTCTAGAAGCGAGGCATCTCCTCGAGGTGGTCCAAGGATAAAGAGCACAAAGGAGGGCGTAAAGCATCTCCTCTTCACAGAAAAAATCAACAAAGAATGGATACCAAGATGATTTCGACTTTCAACTATGGAAGAGTGCAACCAAAAGATGGGTCCACGTGAATAGTTCACCTCCTTCAATGTTAGGATGAAACTTCAACGAACATATGACGCTTTTAAGTGCATTATTTTCCATGTAGTCTGAAGATATATGCCCTTCTATGGTTCTCCCACCTTCCAATTAAATTTGTCAGATCATGGAAGCAGTTTGTTGAGATGTTTGTGTCTAAATTCACAGCGAGTTGGATAACTCAAAGGAGCTCAACATGCCTACCCAACATTAAGAAGAAAATAAACGAATCCTTTAGCTCGTCTATGGACCGTCTTAACAATGAAACATCTCGAAGAACAAATCTAAATTCAACTGTGGTATTACATGCATTGGTGCAGGTCTAAAACCATAACCTTTTGTTGACTTGTTAGCTTTAGAAATGAGTATCTTTCCCAATCTGGTTCAAATCTTGGCCCCTTGGGAGTCTAGCATGTTTTACTAGATCCAATCCTTGTTGGATAATAACTTACTATTCTATTTTTATTTAAAGAAAAAACATCATCTCTATTATTAATAAAAATATGAATTAATTAGTGACTGGGTTACAACTTTCATACTAGTTAGCTAGCTAGTTCCTTTTCCCTTGAAAGATACTTAGAATTTTTTTAGGAAATAGTTATTCATTGTATAGAGCATCTCGTGTATTAGTCAATATAAATTTGTAATGAGCTTTTATCTTTGTCAAACTCCTTAAGTTCATGAGCTGGATCTTCATATCATAAACATTGTGATTTTGAATAATAATTAGGGTGTGTGCATGATGGATTAGTTTTTTTTTTTTTTAAGTATTCCATTGACAGACCCCTAAAATATTGCTTTTCCCTTCTCTTAGCCTATACAAGGACGTGTTTTATGATATTATTATTTAAGTAGAGTTTTTTTATTTGATGGATAATTTGGAGCTTGACAAGTCTAACAATATAAAATCATATGAGCCTTCAACAATGACAAAAGGAGAAAATTTAATAACACTCGCAAGAAGTTTAACGTCATGCAAAAGAGAGATCTAATCACGATTCAACTACTTTAAACCACTCGAATTGGGATAAAACCTCAATCGAACTATTCGAGTAAAAGAAAAAACAAAACAATCAAGCTACATAGACATTGACCATGGATAAATTGACGTTCAAAGGAAATTGTGGTACTTTTGGTCTTTACTCTTGTGAAAATATTATAGACTATTTTTTGCTTCTGCTATAAAACATATCTGGATTCTTCCGTGACATTGACAATTCACCGTTCAACTAGATTTGGTTTATCGTACATTTTTATTTTCTCCCTGGCTCTTGTTTTTTTCTCCCTAACTCTCTTCAACTTAGTGTATATACAATTATGCATTGGTGAAAATTTGATTCTTGTTAACACATGAGCTCATTGTAAATTGATTTATGCTTAAATACATCGTAATAAAAATAATTCTTATTAATTAGTCAAAGGTGTACGAGAAACTTTATTTATTCAACAAGAATAAATTCAAAATCATCAATCAATCATTAATATCAAATCAATCAATGATCAATATTGTGTGTACTAATTAATATCACCATTGCAAAGAATATAAAATCATGTCCTATAATGTATATAAGATCATACAAAAGTAATCAACATTGGGTTTACTCTTTTGTGAAGCCTCGATTACACACTAACAAATTCTCTAGAATCTAATCCAAGATTATCATTTCAATGGAGGCCACTCTCACTATCGTTAACAACAATTCCAAAAGGAACAATAGTTCCAACAAGTGCAACAACAAAAGCAGCTCCAAAAGAAGTATTAGTTTGTCTAGGAACCACTTAAGCAATTGTGAAATCAAACACAGCCCAGAAACTCTAATATAACCATACCAAACACGGAAAATTAACACTTTCTCTCCCATATGGAGAACAATCCAAAACCTAAAGTCTTCTAAATGCATGCAAAATTCCACTTCCCCGACTCTAAATGTTTTCGAATATCAATAATTGGCCTCATTTGCAATGAATATTCAAAAACCAGAAGACAACATTGACAAGAAAAATAAATGGATTTTCATTTTCCCACGATCTGCCTTAATTGGTTATTGTAAATGGTGTAAAGTGGCAGAGAAACCAAAGAGAAAAGAAATAAACCTGCCAAAAATAAAGCATGTGTAGAGGTTTAATACAATGGTCATCAACTATGAAAATCATACCACCGAAGAAATACACATTATGCTAAATGATGATAAAAAAATCCCTCCAATTGCATTTGGATATTTAAGTACAAAACAAGGTTAAAACATTGAATTTTTCATCAAAGAAACAGAGGAAATACTGAATTGTTCTCTTCTCATGTGTAACTTCATCAATTCCAAATGAATTTTGTTGATACCCATCCATTGATTTACCCATCGTTTGAGGCATACACTTGTCTCAAAAGTTTCTTTTGTTGGAAGATTAGATAGAACATGTGTAGTGGTTTAATACAATGGTCGCCAACCATGAAAATCATATCATCAAAGAAAACACACGTTATGGTAAATGATTATATAAAAACAAAAAAAAAAGCTCTTCAATTGCATTTGGATGTTTAAGCATATAACAAGGGTATAACATTGATTTGTTCTTCAAAGAAATAGAGGAAACATTAAAATTGTTTCCTCTTCTCGTGTGTTACTTCATCAATTCCAAATGAATTTTCCGTCGGGAAGGTTAGATAAGATGTTTTCCAGAATCTCATCAGGTAGATCACATAATCTAATATGATATTCCTTTAACCTTTTCCCTCATCTCCATGATGCTTTTGGTGCTGGACGTTGTTATTGATCAAGATTTGCATCGAAACCTCCTATCCTTAATTTCCTATGTATTATAATACATGTCAAAAAGATAATATTAAAGGGGGAATGACATTAACTTGCGATAAATTCACATGATAAAAAAAAGGAAACATGAGAATTAAAATATTGAATGGAAAAGACATTAACCAATAACAAACATTTCTTCAGTGATGTCTAACAAGACTCTCAAAATTAAAGAAATAAAAAAGGGAATCAATAAATCCATAAAACATAGAAAGAAAAAAAAGGTGAAAGTTTGTTGAAACAAATCAATAATCTTTATAGTTGTTCACCAATACATGTGTGTTCTCTCACCACATACATGAATCACACCTTATTACAACAAAAGTGCGTAAAAAAACAAGAAAGTGCATTGAAAACAATGATATACGGTGTAACAAGTGGTTGCTTAATTATACCAAAATTTTATTGCTTGTGAAAAAACAAGACATGACACAAGGATTGCATCAAAATCATCAACTCGAGAATGACATTAACAACAATAATTTTCCCTGATGTTATTTTCAAAGACTTGAAATGCTATTTTTTAACCTCCAAACGTTATAATAATTTACATTCATAATTCATTTTAACAATAATGATTTTAATTTAATAAATGTGCATCATTAGTTTAAAATTGTCAGAAATTTGTATACATATAACACATCATATACCATTGAGGAATTCAACAAAATAGACAACACTCTCACACACACAAGAGAGACCCTTAGACCAAGCTACACATAACTCTATGATTAAAGTAATTAAAAAATAGATGAAAATATATTTTAAAAAATGTCAAATAGATAAAATACACAAAACTTCATCAACCAACTAAATCATGCCATCAAGATATGTTAAAGGTAACTCAAATAAAAAAAGACACTACTTCACGAAACAAAACCAGTCAATTCAAAACAAACTACAACAAATCAAAGATACTATATACTAATTCATAATCATTAAAATTTAAGACAAAATCATGTTTTCTTTCATGCATACCATTTTCTCATATTTAATCAAAGAAATTACGGTCGTCGAAGATTTGTTTTGGAGATCACAAAAGTGGACAATAAAACAACTCATAACAGATAAGTCATCGGAGTGTAAGACCACACCAATGATTTCCACTTGACGAATCCTGAAACGATAGTCCATGAATCAAGCTTCGTTGCCTCGTTATAGATCTAGTAGAGAGGAAACAACACAAGATTAGACAATCTAAAAGAAGAAGAAAAAGATACAATCAATGGCAGAATAAGATGAATGCTCTTAGATTGAACATATTGATTTGACTAAAATGAAATCTCAAAGGATGTGTGTCCCTTACATATCAAAACTAATTCAATCACGAGTAACATGTGTGAGCATATCTATGAATGAAACAAAGAGAATGAATGCAAGCGCCGCTGCTTGTATTGTAGAAGTGAACCTAAGGGCAAATTTATAAGGAGTTCAGATGACGAGGTTTTCACATTAGGTTAAGTTTTGAGCAAGTTATTGTCGGGTATGGCCCAACCCATATTGAAGCCCAAGACAAATTATTAAACAAGGCATTTGAAAGTTGGAAATTGCTGCTCACACTTCAACATTGGCTAAAACACACCAGTAATTTACGTTTTTAACTGCTGATGGGAAGGAAATCAGCGGTAGTTTGCTGTCGTTGCCATGTTTTGCCTATATTTTCTAAAACTTCACATTTTTTCATCTTAATGTGAACAAAAACGATAAAATGACATGTGATTAAAGTGAAAAAGCTAAAAACAACAAAAAAGTAATAAATAAAAATGATAATAATAATTTGAAATTATACTTTTAAAAATAACAGAAATTATATTTTCTTTTATTATTATATATATGATATGATTTATTATATATATAAATAATTTGATTTTTTATTGCATTTTTATTTATTATACTCTTATATTAAAATTATACTCTAAAAAACAATTTTGATTTATAAATATATATAGAAAAGAATAGAAAAAGAAAAGAAAAAATAGAAAATAATGGAATATAAATAAGTCAATGTGTGAAAAATAATTAAAAAAAGCAAATTCATGCTCCACGACAGTTAAGTGCCGATGGAGTAGAGATGTGAAACGGCAATTAACTGCCGAAAAATGTGAAGTTTTAGAAAATATAGGCAAAACATGGCAACGACAGCTAACTGCCGCTGATTTCCTTTCCATCGGTAGTTAGCTGCCGCCGGATCCTTCCCATCGACAGTTAACTGCCGATGGGGTTAAAAACGTAAATTACTGGTGTGTTTTAGCCAATGTTGAAGTGTATAAAGCAATTTCCTTGAAAGTTTATTATTTTTTTTTGAAAGAAGGCCTTTTCAAAGTTAGTAGTTATATTTAAGTAAAATTTATTTTTGTGATTGATTGATGATTTTGAATCTATATATTTTAGTTGAATAAATAAAGTTTTTTGCATGCCTCTATTTAATTAATAAGAATAATTTTTATGTTGATTTAACTTAATTATTGGTTGAAATCGCAGTCGTCAAAGATATTATATATTAATTTTATAATTATTAAAATTTAAGACAAACTATGTTTTCTTTCATGCATACATTTTTTTTCTTCATATTTAATCAAAGAAATTACAGTCGCCGAAAATTTGTTTTGGACATCACAAAAGCGAGAAATATAAAAATATCATAATAGGTAAGTCACAATGCAAGACCGCATCAATGATTTCTACTCGATCAATCTTAAAATGACAGTCTATGAATCAAGTTTTGTCGCCTTGCTATAGATATAGTAGATAAGAAACAACACAAGATTATAAAATAGAAAAGAAGGAAAAAATAGATACAATCAATGGTAGAATAAGATCAATGTCCTTAGATTGAATATATATATAGAATTGATTTGACTAAAATGAAATCGCAAAGGATGTATCTGTAACACCCATACTAAATTATCTAGAATATTTAGCATGTGTATTAGTCTGATACCGGATACATTAAAATTTTCAATAAATAACATATACAAAACTACTGAATGAGTACAATTAGCTCGTTTATACAATTGTTCAAATATTATAAAATACACTTTCATATACATATATATAATCTATCAACCTCCTGAGCTTGTCCGTGACGAGCAACTACACCCCATCCAGCGTCTTCCCGAAGAACTTCATCTGAAAATCTCTTGCTAACTTGAAAACCTGCACCAGAAGGATTGGGATGAGACATAATGTCTCAGTGAACTCCAGCCCAACCTACTGTTGGCAACCACGGGGGAAACCTAGGGTCGCCGTGCCTACTCTTGGCAATTAAGGGGGTTCCTACGATCGCCGTCTTTCTCTACATATTTCGCGATCAAGAGGGAAATCTAGGATCGCTACTTATCTTTATCATATTCTAACTTTAAACTTAAACTTATACTTAGTGATCTGGGGACATCCTATGATCACTTTCTTTCTCTGCTGACTACTTGTCATATTCTCATCATAATTTCATAAACATCTATATGTATGTATATATTTATATCATTCTTAATCATTAAGTTAGTAAGTCAGCGTTGAACAAACAATAATTATCTTGGTTCATTTTACGGAGTGCATCCAGGTGGAGTAAACCCAGAATACATCTCCCTTCTACCGGTGAAACTCCTATCATATCAGGCTATCACCGGACTCCTCTTTTCTTTTGTGTGGCTGCCCTCGCGAGCGGTAACTTCACCGTTCCAGCTGCCATTTAAGGCGGTAACTTCACCGGAACCCCCTGTATACTAACTAGCGAGCAGACAGGAGACACATTAACTTTCTTGACTTGGATGTGTAGCTGCCCTCACGAGCGGTAACTTCACTGTTCCAGCTGCCATTTAAGGCGGTAACTTCACCGGAACCCCCTATATACTAACTAACGAGCAGACAGGAGACACATCTAGTCATTTAATTACTTTGTTCTTATTCTTTGTATATATATACATATGACTTGTAACTTATAACTTATGCATATCTGATGCATTCTTTGAGTATTCCTTCTTAAAAGCTTAACCTATAAAGAGGTTCTTAACTTTGATCATTGGATCATTCTCATTAATTCTCTTCTTAAGTACTTGTAAGTACTTCTATTACTTTCTATAGCTTTGGCATATTAATGCGTTCTTAGGGATGACAACCTCCCAATACTTAACTTATGAACTTATGGTCTTAGGCTTATCGTTCTCATAAGCCATTGCTTGGTTATTGGAAACATTCCATAGCTTAAATAACTTTATTCTTACATCTCCAATGCTTTGCCAAATCCTTACTCTTCCATTCCTTAGATGTTTAAACAACCTTCCAGATATGTCAAGAATGGTGTTTTACTTAGAATTTGAAGTTTCCATTGAAAACGGTTATTAAAAGCCTCGCCGAACGCATATACAGCACCTAGAACGAACCAGAACAGACCTGAAAAGTCTGCCTGATTTCTCTGAGCGACCTGGTGGCGAAAGGTTGGCGAAATGAGACAGGGAAAAATGTTGGAAATCGCTGTAATCTCGCCCCAAGCTCGCCGGGCGAAATTGACAGTTCAGGACCAGTTCAAAACATGATTTTTCACCATTTTTGACATATCTAAGCATACTCAGGCACTATAACAACATAAGGAATGAATTTCTAATATAAATTGATAGTTTAAAACATGATTAATCCAGGATTTGGCCAGCATATGTGATTAGAGCACAATTTCTAAACTTAGCTCAAAATGAACAAAACTCTTCAAAACTTTCAAAGTGGGTTCTAAAACCCCTAGGGAGCTCACCTATGCCTTGATTGGTGCTTGCTAACTTCTGAGTTCCAAACCCTAGCTTGGTTCTTGATCCTTCCTTGTTCTTCTTAATTTCCTCTTGTTCCAAACTTCCAAAACCTAAGCCTTCTTGCATAAATCTCACAAGATTGAGGATGGAGGCTTGATGAGTGATAGCAAGGATGATGTGGGCGTGAGAGTGAGAGGAAGAGGACAGCAAATCTGATTTGTGGGGGTGAAAGGAATGGAAAGGAATGCAAGAAAATATCTTGCTTCTTTTTTAAATAATCTCCTCATTTCAAATATTTACTAAAATGCCATTGCCACATATTTACAAAATTGCCATGCTTGCATAATAAGCTTCTAACGCTGATAATCGTTTCATCTAAGCGGGATATTACAGTATCTTCCTTACATATTAAAATAAATCCAATCATACGACTAATACGTGTGAGCATGTGTATGATCGAGATAAAATCATACAAGGCCTTCAACTTTATCCCTGTGATGCTTTGTGTATTCTTCGCACGAGAAGAATTTGAGGTTCTTGTTTTAACCTGCTTCACCAATAATGTGAAGGCCTTCCATTTTATCCTTTTGTCTTATTTGTTGAGTTTTGGTTTGGCCCTCTAACATTGTATTTTTCATTTTTCTTTCTAATAAATTCTAGTTGCTCCTAGTTAATCTAAAAGAGACTAGTGTGCATATTACAACTCTAATAAGGTGCGATATAACAAAATTATTTTGATGATTTCTCAATCTTTCTCCATCTATGTTCAAATTTGTCAAAATATACTATTAGAAGGTTCACCACAAACTATAAAAAATTCAAAAGTGTGCTTCCGTTAAAATGTTGTATTTTTAAGGGCAGATTGAAAAATTTTCAACAAATTCAGGGGCTTAAACCAAATAAAATAAAATAAAATAAGGGCCTGCCGTTCCTCTTTACGAAGCAGCGGTGATGAGAAATCGATTGATGAATGAATATCAATAGCCTAATAAAAAAACAAATTGCTTTGAATTTAATTCTTGAAGTCAAACTCTGAAATGTTTTACATAAGTTGGATTTTTCTGGTTAAAAATGAGAAGAAAACGAGGAAACATGAGTATTTTTTTTGCTACGTATAAAAAGTGCAAGATATATAAATATTATAGGTCTAAATTTAAATATGATTTTAGTTTATCCATTATAGTGTTTTTTGTTTTAATTTTTGTAAGTTTTTTTTTGTTTGGATTTAGTCCTTGTAAATTTTAAAAACATTGTTTTTTGGTCTATGAAGTTAGGTTATTGAGACACATGGTGTGAGTTTATGGAACCAAATACGACGTCAATAATTAAAAATAATAGTTCAAAGATTGAATTTAAAAGAAAAAAACCAAAAAACTCTAATTGCGAAGAGTAAAATCATATTTAAACCAATATTATAGTATGCCCTTAAAAAATGAATATTAATATTATAGTGTCCGTAGAGAATTTGTTAAGGAAATAAAAAAACTAATTTTTTCTTTTAAAAAAAACTAAATTTTATATTGAAAAAAAACTTTTTTTTTACACTTGTAAAATATTGACTACACAAATTAGTTTTATTATATCTGATTATGATTCCTTGACAAATGACATGGAGAATTTATTGATGACAATAGTATCGGTAGAAGATACATATTGAATATCATTATTTCATCAATTTGAAAGTATGAGAGCTTCATAGAAAAAAAGTTACACTTTTAAAAGATCGAATACACAAGATAATTCTATACCTTATACTATAATTCCTTAACAAATGTACACTATTGATGACAATAGTTCTATACACTAGATCGTTTACCCGTGCTACCGCACGGGTCATATACATTGAAAAATAACACATGAAAATAAGAGAAGCCATCCAAAAATTCTTACAAAATATTGTATAGTTTTAACTATAAAGTGCATAAAAGAATGCATTTGTATACCAAACAAAAAGGTTGCATTTGTAAAGAGAATGAATCACTATACTCTAAATAATAAATATGTTGCAAAAAGGATATGGAAGGGCAACTTAAAATCAAAATGGGAACTCCAACCACTCATTCTTGTTTCAAAACACCAAACAATGTTAAATCAAAAAATGAGATTTTAAAGTGAAGATCATTCACTCCATTTTGATGAAGAGAAAGAATATGAATTAAAATTAAATATAAGCAAATGTTTCAATAGCAATCGCTAAACTACATTCTACAAAGACTAATGAGCTAAGTTTATCTTATCGAATTCCTTCGTTAATGAAACTTTATAAAGCAAGAAAGAAAAATTAAATTGAATATAGAGGGGTTTGAGGGGCATCTCCTAAAATTACACTACAATAGAAAAAACATATTTTGACAAAGTCTGAAATGTCATTAGATCAAATGAATAGTAGCCTTCATACATATTTATCTTAACCATATTCATGAATCAAATTTTGTTGCATTTATACATATTTATCTCAACCACATTCTTGAATCTGAGACTGACCTGCAAGGTTTGCAATGTGAGATAACTTTCATTCACATATAGTTATAGAGAAGATGCTTGTTTAGAAGTATCCCATCAAACCCTCTTTGTATCCAAATTGGAACATATTGGTGAATTTTTCATCGGTGTGCTTCAACAAATGCTTGTAAAAAAATTGCTTTTCCTCCAAAGTTAAACCAGAAAGGTATGCCAAAACTATATTGTTAAACGGATATATATCCAGCATCCAAAGTTATTCAACATAGATAGGTCAATATATGGGCAAAATTGTTCAAAGCAGAGACATTCATGAATCCCTCCAAGCATTTCCCAATCATAAATACCTGCAGCGAGGAGCTGAAAGGCTTGATTATGCTGAAGTGGTCAGAGGTGGTGCTGCCACGGGTGATGGTGGTGATACGAAGGAGCTCCGCTAGGGTTCTGGCGGCGGGAGTCAATGGTGGCATTGGGAGAATGGTGTGAGATAAAAGGGCAGCATAAAGAAATCAGAACAGATTTTGTCAACTGCTAGTTTCTCTAGTAATAAAAAAATATTAGTAAAAGAGTTGCCTTCTAAGCAGTTCTAAAGACTATACGTGTGTCCCTTACCAAATCAAGTAGCTAACCCAAACCAAGTAGCAAACTCATTAGACCATTAAACTCAACAAAAGTGCATTTTATAAAATAAAATAAAAACTACTAAGAAATTGGAAAGTGCAAGGACAATTCATATAGTGGAGTAAGCAATAAAATAAAGGCAAACTAATATGTCTCGATACATCTAGACACATGAGAGAGCCTATGGTTAGTGTTTCTTTATAAAGTTTATTCTTAACAGGGCTGCATTATCAGTTTAACACCTCAATGATTCACATAAATCCCTTGTTGCAGCAGTGGCAGCAGCAGACTGAAGTCACCATACGACGCATCGTCTGAACACATGGACAACACCACCAACAGTACAAATTGCTAACTGAATTCATTTTCGCAGCAAAAGACAAACCAAGGGGGAAGAAGAATCACCATAACAACAATGAAAAAACAAACTGATGCGGAGAGATATATCCATTATCTACCCCTATATTGCGTATCCAAAGAGTGGTAGAACTATTACTACATTTGAACATCAATATAGTTTTACTTGCAAACGATCATATCATAGTAAGATAGCTTTAAAAAGACTGTAGAAATAGAGGTAGAAATAAGCATACCTAGTAAAAGTTTAAAAGTGTGTTAGCTATGTTGAGTTTACTAATTTGTAGTCCTCTGCATAGTCACACTTTGCCCTAAATGCAACATTTTATAGTCATCATTCATACAGACTACTTAAATAAGAAACAAATAAAATAACTAAATTTCTTACATGCAAAGGGCAATACATGGTTGAAAATGAATGCAAATAGTTTTGAAATTAAAACAACAAATTGACAATTGAAAATGTACGCATAGTATCTTTAGTTTTCTGCATACAGCAATAGAAAAATAGTAAAAGACAATACCTTGGAGACTAATTTAGTTACTGTAATTAAACTTACAAAGTCTCAGTTAGTTAATATGATAGAATTGAATTTATAGAAAAACATTATCATGTATATCTTCTTTAGGATTAGACCCGACAGTTGTATTGCACACACACGTCAAAATGAGAAAGGTTACAAACTTACAGGCATGATTCCACTAAAACAGTTAAAATGCTTCCTGTCAATGATGTACCAAGTTCACTACCATAGGAATGGTTTACATTAATTGGACTATAGGAGCCTTAATCAAGATATTACAAAAAAATATAGATAACAAATTAAAAAATCATTTATTTTGATTCTTAAGAGCAATTACTCAAAAGCCATAAATTCTATAGACAGGAAGCATTATGTCTAATTCTTTATGAAGTGGTGACTCAGACTTACGGTTCATTTTCATGACACTTATTCCAAAAATATAGTTTCCGTAGAAATTGTGAATCAAACTTTTTCTTCTTCAAAATGAGCCAAAAAGTACTTACAGCCTAAATTAGCCAATTTCTTTCTTTTCATTAGTTCACCGCCTTTAATTACTTGGACAAAAGATTAAAACAGATTAAAATGTGCACCCGCACTTGAAAGTGGATAATAGCATCTAAGTATATTATTAATCAAGTGCAATTACCGCTTCAGTTTTGAACACAATATGCACCTGTAATGCATAATTATGATAAGGTTAGTTATCCCCATTTCTATGCATTCTCAAGTCAAGACTCCTTGTTCATCTTCAATATCTAATATTAAACTAAATAATAATTAGACAACATACATAAAAAATATGTTATACTTCTCAGATTTTAGAGTAAAATATGATAAAGAATACCTCCAATTGCAAACCATGATGGAAATCCAACCCAAGGCTTCATGTGCTGAAAAAGAGATAGTTGAAAGAGTGAATTATGTTGTTGCTACTGCTGCCGTTGTTGTGGTTGTTGTTGAGCAGAGAACGGTGCTGAGAAGAGGGAAGAACCACCGAAAGTATTTATAATTTTGAAATAATCAAGATATGAAATCTATAAATACCATCAAAAATTTCCACAAAAATTTCAAAAGTCGAATGAAGACTCCTAAACAATTCCTCAACCATCAAGACAAAATGATTTTTTTCCTCATTAGACAATAAGAAATAATTGTAAAAACCAATTGAAGACATATTTTAGAATGGTTAAAAAATCAAATGAATGCTAACATAAATCCTATGAAGAAAATGTTACAGTTCAACAAATTAAACAACCATTGTTTACCTTGGGCCTATCCATCCTATAATGCAGACATCGAGTTGTCACTATTATAGAAATAAACCTTCCATAAAAAAAATCTGAAAAACGAAAACACCAGCCATCAATGAATTGAATCGAAGAAGGAGATTGGATGTAAAGATTGATGAGAAAAGAATTGGGTAAATCGATTTCCTTGAAAGAAACAACACAAAATCCACAAACCTGAACAACGAAGGATGAGAACAGAATTGATGTTCGAGATTCAACAAAAGAAGAGAGATTTTTTGATGAAGAAGGGAGAGAAGAACGATGGGTGAGAGTTTTTTGTTGACGAAGGGTGATAGAGAGAGAGATAGACAGGAATTGGAAGATGAACAACTCAATGTGGTTATCGATAAGTGTGGAGTCAATCTAGGAATTGGAAGAAAATGAGTTTCACATATGCCAATAAAGAAAATAAAGCATTGGAAAATGCTAGAAATAATCAGGGGCCACTTTTTGCATTGGAAGTGTATCTCAGGGTTAATTTCAAGTAACATACCATTAAAACAACGTATCAATGGCTGAGATGCATTAGGCGCTTAAATGATAGAAATCAATGGCTAGAATGAATTGGCGCCCCAAGACTTAGGTTTAGGGTTTGGGAGGGGTGGCTCCAATGTTAACAAAGATTATATAATATATAGATTATAGTATGCAATGTGACGTAGTCCACCACCGCCGGCAAGATTAATGTCACTATTGGTGACAAATCCCAAATACCAATAACTTAGCCAAACCCAAAATCCGTTGACAAACATGAAGATTCCCAATCCCAAACTCATCCTATTTTGTTTCCTTTTCCTCTTCAACACAAATCAAACACAAGTAGTGGCACTAGCAACCATAGAAACATGCTTAGACACTGTTTGCCACACGAATGAACCACTAATCCGATTCCCATTCCATATAGAAGGAAAACAAACAAATACATGTGGATACCCAGGGTTCAAAGTATTATGCAATGAAAGTGAAAAAATCCAAACACTCCTTAATCTACCTTATATGGAAAATCTTAGTATCCAAAAAATAAACTATCCCAAACAAGAACTTTTTGTGAATGATCCCAATAACTGTCTCCCAAAACGACTTCTCTCACTCAACCTCTCTACCTCTCCTTTTGATGTCGTTTACTATCAACAATTTACCTTTTTTAACTGCTCATACAACTTGGAATACCTTACCTCTAGGTACAAACCAATAGCTTGTCTTAGTGATTACCCCAAGTACAACGTTTTTGCAACACCTTCACTTACTGTGTTTGTGCACTTGTCGTCTGTTTGTGATTTGGTTGATACCGTTAATGTGCCGGTTCAATCGCCGTTTTTTGATCAAGTGTTGTCGTCTGAACTAAATGATGATCTCCGGTTGTCGTGGAATTCACCGCCGTGTGGAAGATGTGAGTCTCATGGTGGACGTTGTGGCTTAAAAAATAGCTCTACTTTTGAAATTGCTTGTTACAATGTCCCTCCACGACGAGGTAATAGTACTAAACTTAAACTATCTCCGTCGATAAATATGTAGAGCACACAAGATAAATTATCTCCTTTCAACCGACTTTTTTCATACACAAGAGGTTGATGATCGAACTTCTGACCATTTGGACCAATTCATTTTTAGTGGATCAATTTTTATTTTGATCTCTCTCGTTTATCATTTACATTTATACCTTTTTATTCAACCATGCACCCTCATTATATTTTTTTCTCTCCCTGCCTTCAATTATGTTCAAGATTTCGTTGTAATTTTTCCTTACCATTTTAATCATATTATTCCTTAGGTTAATCAATTAGCTATCTTAAGGAGAAACAATCCTTATTGTTTAGGTTAGAGAAGGGAGACTATTGGAGACGGAGAGAATGAGTAATTTTTCTTTTAAGGGAAGAGTATAAGTAACTGTAGTGAAACTTAAATATTATATTATATTTTTTCCCATGACTTAATTAGATATGGAAATTTAAAGTTTCGAACAGCTAGGGAAAACAACGAAACTTCTTTGCCGTGAATTTATTTTAAATAGAAGATTTTTTTTTTTACAAAAAGAAGCACATATATAAATATATAATTAAAATGTGGGAGATGAGTCATGATGAATTTTTTAATCATATTGGTCCACTAAAACCGTGAATCGCAGACCAATTCTTCAAGAGTTGAATAAAAAGAACAATTTAATACTACATTGTTGTCCTTTTTAAATTTTTAGCATTTGTCTTTCTCAAAAACAATTGTCGGCATTAGTCATTTTTATTCTATATGTAAGTATATGTTGTCATATCTAAAATTCTAAATCATCAAGCAACCATTAGTAAAAAAAATAATAATCATCAAACAACCTTTTATTAAATTTTTACATCTTTTCGTTAGATGTCATGAGTCATGACTTATCTTCCCGTCGATAAAGAGTGTTTTCCCATAAAAAAATAAACATTTTTAAAAATTAAAAAATTAATTAATTTTTTATTGTATGTATGTACTAACCTTATTTTCTTTGTCATTTTTTCCTCTCAAAATATGGGTTGAGAACTTAGATGGTGCAATTGGATGACATATGCTTAATTGCTTATAGTTATATTGAATGTTGCAAAGCATGAACCATAACACTTAAAAAATGACAGGGATTTCCCGTGGTGCAAGTTATGCCATAGCCATATGTGTAGGGGTGCCAACTTTGTTGTGCTTCATTTCACTATTGAGCTGGATATGCAGCAGGTTCAGATTTGGGACCAATGGTTGGGGTTGGACTTGGGCACGTGAGACAGTTGCAGATTTTGAGTCTCTTCTTGATCATCAATACACCAACATTTCAGGTCTTGATAAGCCAACAATTGAATCCTACCCAAAAATAGTGATAGGTGAAGACATACACTTACCAAAATCTAATGGTAAGACATGTCCAATATGCTTGTCAGAATATATGCCTAAAGAGACAGTCAAAACTATGCCAGAATGTGAACATTGCTTTCATGCACAATGCATTGATGAATGGCTTCCATTGAATGCGTCGTGCCCAATTTGTAGAACTTCTCCTACAAGGTTATCATCACAAGCGAGAGCTGGATCATATAGCAATAATACTTAATTTATACATGAACCAATTGTTGAGTAATTAATTATACTGTAATTTGGATTTGAAATCACCAAATTAGTAGTGTAAAATTTCAAAAAATTGTCATTTACTGGTGCATTCACATGGATCATTTTTTTTTTGTTTGAAAAAAATACACGGATCATGTAGGTTGACACACATTTTTAAAACTACACATGATAAGAAATTCTTGAAAATTATTTACTGAATTAATTAAGATGCAATTTTGCTTCCATATCATGTAAGAATAAAATGCATCTCTCTCTAATATATTTCACATGAATATAAATGTCTCTCCCAACCAAAATTCGATGCTTAGTTCGTTAATCAAATACTAAGCTCGTACGCTAGACCCAACTTCCGTCGGTAGAACAAAGACCTCTCTATCTTTCACAATATATTTTTTTATATTATTATAATTTTTGGAGTATATATAAATGTTCAGCATGTGACATAATTGACTACTTATATACGCAAAACTATTATTATAATGACAGAGTTTTTTCATTTATTTTGAAAAATAAAGAGTATCTCTAGTCAAGTAGAGAGGGGAGCAACCAATTAAAAAAAAATAATAGGGAGGGAGCGGGTAGAACCAATTTTTTTTTTTTTTTTTTGATATTATGATAGACATAATTTTGTTTAAGCAATTTAGGAAAACTTAAGTTATTATGTTTCCATAAAAAAATATTATGCCAAAAAGAGGCATTCTAGAATAATCAATATCTAAGAAAAATAAATATGATATTTCTCTTCAAACTTGGGTACTACTATTTCAATTAGCTTTGGGATGAAAAACCTCTTGTGGTGAAAGAGAATGTAATGTAAGTAAGTAACATGATTTTCTGAAAAAACAGGTAAGTCATTTTTCAGACAAAATTAAACTTATAATTTTGCCAAGCATCTGCGGTAAGTTTACACGCATTGCTCTACATGTTTATCAGGATTAATTGATTTAGATCTATCCGACTATCCTGTCCATCTTTTATTGGTATTGTATTGTTATTCATATACTAATTATAACATGGAATTATTACGTGCATAAATTCATCAAGATGTTTGACCAATAGCTGCACAAATTCTTTCTTTATTTTAACAATGAAAATGCGAAGGTTATGTAAATCTGAAAAATCAGTAGTTTGCAATTGATTGATAGTATTATTATTAATAACCAATGAGAAATGATATTTATATAATTATTTTGTGACAAGTTTTAGGACATCTCTTTCATATTTACATTGTGTTCTTGTTGGAAAATATATTGTGGTTTGAGCTAGTGGTAGAGTGGTTAGTAACATTGCACAAGAGAACACACATTAGGAATTAGCTCATTGTAGGAGGAGAGAATATGATTTGGTGAAGCCATCAATATTATTGACATTGCATTTCAAAGGCTTGAATACAATTGTACATATGTTTGCCTATTTATTATAGATGTAGGAGGTATATTCTAGATACTACATTCTAAAATGTTCATGACATTTTCTTATACAAATGTAGTGTTAGTTTATTCTACTAACTACTCAAGTATTATGGAAAGATCTACATGTGTTTATTGTCACTAAACAATTAAGAGTGATTTTATATCTTTCTAATGTATTCTAGAAATATCTAGAAATGTGCATTATATTTCAACACTCCTCCTTGATGCATATTTCAAAAACTCCAAATGTAGTATGTAGTTGCTCAAACATAGATTTGTGATATCATCTCGTCCTGCATTGATACTTTTCATAGTTGATCAATTTGACAGGTGTTACCACCACCATAATAGAAAATTTGTGTCACCTCTTGCCATGCATAATATTTGTTGTTGATCTCCTTGTTTGTCTTGTTGAAGACTTCTGACATGGACCATTCTTGCACCTTAGTTGCTCTAGTAATTTTCCTTGTTGGTCTTGTTAAAGACATCTAACAAGGACCACTTTTGCTGCTTAGTTGCATGTGAATCTCCTTGTCGACATTGTTGAAGATTTCTGACAGGGAGCATTCCTGCGTCATAGTTGCTTGTGAGTCTCCTTGTCACTCTTGTAGAAGAATCTTGATAGGGACTCATTTTTACTCTAGTAGTTACATTTTTCTTCCTAGGCTTGTACTCAAGTTGAGCATCAAAGGCCGCATATCTCCGTTTTTATTTATCGTTTGGGCTTGTGCTTTATCTGAACTTGAGTCTTATTTGCCATAGGTTTACGACATTAGTTGACATTGAACTTAAGAGGATCGGCCTGTTAGGCTACTTGAACTCCTCTATTGCCTTCGTAGTTTTGGGTTTGAACTCAAACAGAGTAGAGCCTTGTGGCTACATGTACTCCTTTTGTTTTGAGTCGTAGACTGGATTTTTTAGTTTAGTATGATAGTAGAATTCATGTTGTAGAATATATAGCTGGTGACATGAGGTCATATTTTGCTACGCTCAGTTAATGACCGAATGCAGCTCTGATACCACTGTTGGAAAATATATTGTGGTTTGAGCTAGTGGTAGAGTGGTTAGTAACATTGCACAAGAGAACACACATTAGGAATTAGCTCATTGTAGGAGGAGAGAATATGATTTGGTGAAGCCATCAATATTATTGACATTGCATTTCAAAGGCTTGAATACAATTGTACATATGTTTGCCTATTTATAGATGTAGGAGGTATATTCTAGATACTACATTCTAAAATGTTCATGACATTTTCTTATACAAATGTAGTGTTAGTTTATTCTACTAACTACTCAAGTATTATGGAAAGATCTACATGTGTTTATTGTCACTAAACAATTAAGACTGATTTTATATCTTTCTAATGTATTCTAGAAATATCTAGAAATGTGCATTATATTTCAACAGTTCTTACTCTCTCTATTTTTTTGTTCCAAAAGAATAAGGAAGAAATAGTTGTACCAAAAGTTGTATGACATTAACGTTTTTCATATATAGGGTCAAATATGACAGTAAGTAATTACTTAGTGATTGATCATATGATATGATAATAAGTAAGTTTATTGATGGACTAATATAATAAAATTAACGAAACATTTTAACGTAATTGTTCTGCTTGGGGATGAGATTACCTTGAGAAAGATAATGATACTCACATTAAGGACGGATCGATGAAGAAAGTGTTTTGTTGACGAAATCCATGGTGAAAGCTCTGTTGCCGATGAAACAGAGGGGGTTGTACATGCACAAACGCTCCGACGCCCAAACGAGAAGAGAAATGAGGAGGTTGTGAGGTTTTATGGAAAGAATGAACTTACTTGGAGTTGTAGTGGAATCCCCTTTATATAGACACTAGCAGAAAACGAGCACTCACGTACCGTCTTTCCGTGTTTTTATTGCACTAACGATGTAAATTATGAATGATATTTTTTTTATAAAATTTTGATTTTGATCAAAAGTATAAATATAGATGTTTGTGACTTTTTTAAATTATATCAAATCTAACAAACCCTTAAAAAAACAAATCCAACAAACTATATTTACTATTTTAATTACATTAGAAATATAGCAAATATAATTCCCCTAAAAAATATAACAAATATAATATAAATTCTTATATTTTTTAATGATACCAACAATAACAAATAGAATTTTTCTAATTACACTTCATGTATTTATGGTTACATCCCAAAATGACAAAATTACCCTTAAATAAAATTTAATTTTCAAATTCATCCAAGAAACTAACGCTTCTTCCTTCTTTCTTATTCTAAAACCCAGAAAACGCCTCTTCCTTCTTTCCTCTTCCAAAACCATACTTCTCCAAGCAAGATTTCTCCCGTCGATGGAGAAGACTTGATTCTCCTGTAATTGAAATTGAGTGAAACGAAACCTAAAGGAAAAAAAAGACTTGCTTTAACGATGGAGAAGACTTGATTCTAATGTAATTTAATCTTAAACTCAGTTTAAGTAGGTAATGTAAACTGAGTTTAAGTGTACATACTTAAACTCAATTTAAGTAGGTCTTGTAAACTTAGTTTAAGTAGGTCATGTAAACCAAGTTTAAATGTACATACTAAAAGTTAAATTTTGCTTTAAACTCTTCAACCTTGTTTAATGATTCTACGTAATCTTATTTTAAGTATGTACATGTAAACTCAGTTTAAGTAGGTTATGTAAACTAAGTTTACATGTACCTACTAAAACTGAATTTAAGTTAACCTCAACAATGTTAATTAACGTTAACACGTGCGTGCTGCACCATCAAATAACCGTTGTTGTAGAGTTTATAACATATCAACGTTGAACAACAAGAAAAAATAGTAACTCTAGCATCATTGAACAACAAGAAGAAATTCACTTACTTATATGCAATAGAGTATAGATGAAAAATGTTTTGATTCACTCTTTAATCTTTTATAGAGATTGATTGAACATCCATGATTGTTTGTGGGTGAAAGAGGGTGAAATTTTAGAGTAACAATGAATCAAATCAACGTTTTAAGAAAATTTATATAAAAGGACAATTTTGGTATTATTGTAAAATTTTAAGTAAATTTGGGTGTAACCATAAGTACATAGGGTGTGAGTAGAAAAATTCTAACAATTATTATAAGAAATCTTGTTTAAGGGTGTTGGTTATTTGAAGGTTGGCTAAATGTTTGCTAAAATCATATTGTACAAGCAAAGCGTCCTCAGATGTTTATTTGTGTCTTCAGAAGCTGAAAATTGGTTTTCAGAAGTTTCAGAAGCTGATACTGGCCTTCAGACGCAGAACTGGCCTTCAGACGTAGAACTGGCCTTCAGATGCAGAACTGTTCATAGACGTTGAACTGGTCATCAGACGCACTGTTCAGACGTTGACTTCTGTTGACCTTCAGTAGCTGCCTTCAGACGTTGACTTCTGTTGACCTTCAGAAGCTGCCTTTCAGAAGCTGAATTCTTGCGTTCTTTTTGTTTATTCTTTCTGTGTATCTTTTGAAGATTTGTTGAAGATTTATCAAGGCTGATATTTTCAGAAGGCTGATTATTTCGTGTGAAGATCTTTCTTGCAGATTTGTTTAGTACTCTGTTTTACGGTTCTGATCAGTTCCTGCCAGAATTTCAATTGGCATCAGAGCAGGCACCCTGCCTGTTATTGGGTGAGCTCCAGGGAAGGTTTTTCTGGCAAGAATGGACAAGGAAGGAGGTTTTGTTAACAGGCCACCTCTGTTGGATGGTTCCAACTATGAATATTGGAAGTCTCGTATGTGTGCTTTCCTGAAATCCATTGACAGCAGGACCTGGAAAGCTGTGCTGAAGGGTTGGGAACATCCAGTTGTTCTGGACAAAGATGGGAAGAAGACTGTTGTGCTGAAACCAGAGGAAGAATGGTCAAAGGATGAAGATGAATTGGCTCTTAGAAACTCCAAAGCCTTGAATGCACTATTCAATGGAGTGGACAAGAACATGTTTAGACTGATTAAGCAGTGTACCATAGCCAAGGATGCCTGGGAGATCCTCAAGATAACTCATGAAGGTACCTCAAAGGTTAAGCTATCCAGACTTCAACTACTCACCACAAAATTTGAAGATGTTGGAGGATGAGAACATTCAAGACTTCTATATGAATGTCCTGGATATGGCTAATTCTTTTGATTCTCTTGGAGAGAAGATGTCAGATGAGAAGATTGTTAGAAAAATACTCAGGTCACTTCCTAGAAGATTTGACATGAAAATGACAGCTATTGAGGAAGCTCATGACATCTCTAATATGAAGGTTGAGGAGTTAATTGGATCCTTGCTGAATTTTGAAACAACTTTCAATAACCGTACTGAGAAGAAAGGAAAAGGAGTTGCTTTTGCAGTTAATTCTGAAGCTGAGGATCAACAAGAAATTGATGAGGATGATGAAGGCCTATCAGAAGCTCTTGGGTTGCTGGGGAGACAGTTTAATAAGATTCTGAAGCATGTTGACAGGAGATCCAAATCCAAAGGTCAGAACTTCAGATTCAACAACAGTAAGCAACAAAGTGATGTGAAGAAGACCAAGACTGATGAGAAGAGTAATCAATCAAAGGGTGTTCAATGCTTTGAGTGTGAAGGTTATGGTCATATCAAGTCAGAATGTCCTACTTATCTCAAGAAGCAGAAGAAAAGCATGGCTGTTTCCTGGTCTGATGAAGACTCAGAAGAAGATGTAGAGAGTGAATCTGCTAAGTATGTTGTTGCCCTAACTGGAAGATACAAGTCTGATGTTAAGGTTAAGCCCTCAGTAGCTCTTTGAAAGTCTGAAGTATTTTTAGAGTCTGAGACATTATCAGAGTCTGAAACACTATCAGAGTCTGAAGTTTCATCAGAGTCTGAAGACAGAGTTGAAAAATCATCTTATGAAGAACTGGCTGACAATTACAAAAGTCTATACATCAGAAGTGTAGAAATGTGCAAGCAACTTGTGGATCAGAAGAAGATAATATGTCAACTGCAGGATGAGAAAAGTGAACTCTTAGTACAAAATTATGATCTCAAAGATGAAGTGAGCCAACTGAATTCTCAGCTTGAAAACATGAAAAAGCAAGTCAGATTGATGAATACTGCTACTGATGTGCTGGAGGAGATATTGGAGAATCAGAAACAAGGGAAACAAAATGGCATAGGATTTGTTGATCAGACTTTGAACCTCAAACAGAAGAATCCAGCTAAGAGGTTTGTTCCTGCTGCTGAAACTTATGATCCAATGATAGGCACATCTAAGAAGGAACATCACAAGCAACCTCAGAAGTCTAAAGGAAAGAGGAGAAATCATCCTTGGGTTTGTCATCGTTGTGGAAAGAAGGGGCACATTAAACCATTCTGTTTCAAGCTATATGGTTATCCTGAGCATTTTCAGTACAGAAAAGTGGAACCTGCTGCATCCAGAAACAATGTCAAGAAGGTTTGGAAACCCAAAGGTAATAATGTTGGCCTTATAGCTCATACATCTTTGAGAGCCACCTCTAGGGAAGATTGGTATTTTGATAGTGGTTGTTCCAGACACATGACTGGTGTGAGGAAGTTATTAAGCAATTTAAAGCCTTATTCCAGCAGCTATGTGACTTTTGGTGATGGAGCTAAAGGAGAGATTCTTGGAATAGGAGACTTAATCAGTGATGGATTACCAAGACTAAATAATGTGTTGTTAGTGAAAGGGTTGACTTCAAATCTGATCAGCATAAGTCAGCTGTGTGATCAAGACTTGAAAGTAAATTTCAACCAGGAAGAGTGTCTGGTAACTGGTAAAGAAGGAGAAGTGCTGATGAGAGGCTGCAGATCAAAGGATAACTGTTATTTGCGGGTGTCTGAAGAAGAAACAAGCCTGTCCACCTGTCTCATAAGTTCAGAAGAAGAAGTCAGACTCTTGCACCAGAAACTGGGTCACTTGCATCTGAAGGACATGAAGAAAGTCATGAATACTGAAGCTATCAGAGGTCTACCCAAACTGAAGATTAATGAAGACAGTGTTTGTGATGAATGTCAGATTGGTAAACAAATAAGAAAGTCTCATCCCAGGTTGGATCATCAGGTAACAACTAAAGTACTTGAATTGTTACATATGGATTTAATGGGACCTATGCAAGTTGAAAGCATTGGAGGAAAGAAGTATGCTTTTGTGGTTGTTGATGATTTTTCAAGATTTACTTGGGTTAGCTTTGTTAGAGAAAAATCAGATATTTTTGATGTGTTTAGAGATCTGTGCACTCAGTTACAAAGAGAGAAGGATAATGTCATCATCAGAATCAGAAGTGATCATGGGAAGGAGTTTGAAAATAAGAAGTTTTCTGAGTTCTGTGCTTCTGAAGGAATCAAGCATGAGTTTTCAGCACCTATAACACCTCAGCAAAATGGTGAAGTTGAGAGGAAGAATAGAACCTTAGCAGAATCAGCTAGAGTTATGTTACATTCTAAGAATTTACCTTATATGTTCTAGGCAGAAGCAATGAATACAGCTTGTCATATACACAATAGGGTGACTCTGAAGAAGGGAACTACCTCTACTCTGTATGAATTATGGAAAGGAAGAAAACCTATTGTCAAGTATTTTCATGTTTTTGGGAGCAAGTGCTACATTTTGGCTGACAGAGAAAACAGAAGAAAGATGGATCCTAAGTCTGATGAAGGAATTTTTCTGGGTTACTTAGTAAACAACAGAGCTTATAGAGTGTTTAATTCCAGAAACAAGGTTGTTATGGAGTCTATTAATGTTGTGATAGATGATTTATCTGCTGAAAAAGAAAGAGTTAAGTCTGAAGTGGTTCCAGATGATGTAACATCAGAAGAACAACAGTCAGAAGCTCCAGTTGCAGAAAATGAAGTAGAGTCTGAAGAAGAAGAAATTCATCCAGATCATGTACCTACTGGTAAAGGACCATCAATTAGAGTTCAGAAGGATCATCCCAGAGATTTAATCATTGGGAGTCTTGATCAAGGAGTCAGAACCAGAAGATCAAATGCAGTAGCTACTGATTCATATTTTGTGTCAAAATTTGAACCCAAAAATATTAAAGAAGTTCTTACTGATGAATTCTGGATTGAAGCTATGCAAGAGGAATTGAATCAATTCAAAAGAAGTGAAGTGTGGGACCTTGTTCCAAGACCTGAAAGTATGAATGTCATTGGCACTAAGTGGATTTACAAGAACAAGTCAGATGAACATGGAACTGTGACCAGAAACAAGGCAAGGTTAGTTGCTCAAGGATACTCTCAAGTGGAGGGACTTGATTTTGATGAAACCTTTGTACCTGTGGCCAGATTAGAGTCCATAAGATTACTGTTGGGAGTAGCATGCATTCTTAAGTTCAAAATGTTTCAGATGGATGTGAAGAGTGCTTTTCTGAATGAATACTTACAAGAGGAAGTTTATGTTGAACAACCGAAGGGATTTGTGGATCCTAATTTTCCAAATCATGTTTACAAATTGAAGAAAGCTTTGTATGGATTGAAGCAAGCACCTAGAGCATGGTATGAGAGACTCACACAGTTTCTTGTTACTCAAGGCTACAGAAAAGGAGGAACTGACAAGACATTGTTTGTGAAAGAAGAAGATGGAAGTCTGATGATAGCACAAATCTATGTTGATGACATAGTTTTTGGTGGGATGTCAAACAAGATGGTTCAGCTATTTGTTCAGCAGATGCAGTCAGAATTTGAGACGAGTCTTGTGAGTGAGCTTACATATTTTCTTGGTCTTCAAGTCAAGCAGACGGAAGACACTATATTCATTTCACAGAGTAAATATGCAAAGAATATAGTCAAGAAGTTTGGGATGGAGAATGCTAACCATAAGAGAACACCTGCAGCTACTCACTTGAAGTTGACAAAAGATGAACAAGGTGTTTCAGTTGATCAAAGCCAGTATAGAAGCATGATTGAGAGTTTGTTATATCTAACTGCAAGCAGACCAGACATAACTTTTGCTGTTGGAGTCTGTGCTAGATATCAAGCTGATCCAAAAATGAGTCATTTGACACAAGTGAAGAGGATTCTGAAGTATGTCAACAATACAAGTGATTATGGGATTATGTACTCACACAGTGCAAGTTCTGAGTTAGTTGGGTATTGTGATTCTGACTGGGCAGGAAGTGCAGATGACAGAAAGAGTACTTCTGGTGGATGTTTCTTTCTGGATAACAACTTGATTTCATGGTTCAGTAAGAAGCAGAATTGTGTATCATTGTCTACAGCTGAAGCTGAGTATATAGCAGCTGGAAGTAGTTGTTCTCAGTTGGTGTAGGATGAAGCAAATGCTGGAAGAATACAATTTTGAACAAGATGTAATGACTCTGTACTGTGATAATCTGAGTGCTATCAACATTTCAAAGAACCCCATACAACATAGCAGGACTAAGCACATTGATATAAGACATCACTTCATCAGAAACCTTGTGGAGGAGAAGATTGTACAGCTTGAACATGTTGATACTGAAGAACAAATTGCTGATATTTTTACAAAAGCTTTGGATGCCAAGCAATTTGAAAATCTGAGAAGCAAGCTGGGAGTTTGTCTGCATGAGGAATTATAGCAATTACAGATTGATGAGGGTGAGCAAGCTGGAAGTGAGGAAGATGAAGATGATGCTTGATACTGAGTTTGATACTGAGTCTGATACAATCTGTGATAAAAATTCAGTTTTTGTTCCCTATGTGAAGTCTGTGTTTTGTCAAGATTATTTGGCTAAAAAGGGGGAGAAAAACTTGTGTTTGGTTTAGAATGTAGCTGTTCAGAATGTACTAAGTTTCAGAGTTCAGAGGTTGTTTTGTTCAGAATTCAGTTTTGTCAGAAGCTGATAGTATTATTCAGAATTCAGAAGTAATACAACAAGAGCTGTGAAGATGTGTTTGCGGGGGAGTCCCTGGCTCAGGAGGAGTGTTTCAGTGTAGAGTTGTACTGGTTAAGTTTCAGAAACACCATTTCAAAGTTTACTGCAGTTCAGAATTGAGGGGGAAAGTTGTTTGTGATGTGCTGAGTTTCAAGGGGAGTTTCCTATCAGAAGCTGGTGTGTTTGTGCTTCAGGGGGAGTTTACTTGTGTGCTTCAGAAACTGAGAAGTTGTGTGTGTGCTTCAGGATGTGGTGTGCTATTTTGAAGCTGTTTGATTTGAAGCTGGTTGGTTTAACATAGCATTTTATCCGCTGCTGACTCTGGTGATATGTTTAATTATGTGTAGTTCTTCATGGTTGATTAATTTGTGTCGAGTGAAGAACTTGTCTTTGTGAAGAATTTGATTTTAGCAAAAAATTTGCCAAAGGGGGAGATTGTTGGTTATTGAAGGTTGGCTAAATGTTTGCTAAAATCATATTGTACAAGCAAAGCGTCCTCAGATGTTTATTTGTGTCTTCAGAAGCTGGAAATTGGTTTTCAGAAGTTTCAGAAGCTGATACTGGCCTTCAGACGCATAACTGGCCTTCAGACGCACTGTTCAGACGTTGACTTCTATTGACCTTCAGAAGCTGCCTTGAATTCCTGATCAGTACCTGCCAGAATTTCAAAGGGTGATAATGAAAAAACCAACCCAAAATCTCATATTCCCTCTATATATAGTATAAATAGATAAGGGAAAATGTTGAGTATATGACAAGTGAGAGAGACGTCACACTCTTATTGTTAAAGTAGCTTATTGATGGGTCCGGATTGCTAAAGTAATGAGTTGTTATTGTTGGGTCACGAGGGGAGACCGGGGAACATCCCACATCTAGGCCAGAACAACCACACAAGTGAGAGAGACGCCACACTCTTATCCAAAACCTTAAGACAATAGGTTTATGAGTCTTCTCACTTATAAGGTGTTCAACCTTTACTTTTCTATTCGATGTGAGACATAATTACTCACACTTACATACAACAGTTATGATCAACATAGTGCATAATTATAGACTTTTTTTTTAAAATTTGATGTGTCTACTGGTTACACATTCCTATTAAAATCACTATTACCCTTAAAAAAATAGGTTTACATTAGTGTTGGTTGAAAAATAATTGTATGGTCCTGACTGGTAATTTGGTAGAAAAACAAAAGCGGTTTTACATAAATAACTGCATCCAAGATTTCAAACAAGTTAAAAAAATTCCCCATGCCGTGTAAAAGACAAGGCAACAACGTTGTTATTGATCGAAGTGTTTTGTTTTTTTTTTTTTTTTTGAAAGAAAGAAAGAATTGATAGAAGTAGTTGGTAGCAGCAGCATAAGTATTACTCTCTTCCCTCGTTGCATTGGCCACGTGCAACGCGTGTAGCAGTATTTTGCTGAAATCGGATGCTACATATTCATCTCTTGAGATTTGAATAATAACTATTTCTGTTATCTCAATATACCAATGGCCGTGTAAGTTGTTTTCATTCATCATCTTACTCTGTTTGTTGCATTCATTTTATGTGTATTGACATCAACATTCAACAGGGTGGTTGCTTCTGCTCCTGGAAAGGTGTTAATAACCGGTGGTTACCTTGTTTTGGAGAGACCCAATGCTGGACTTGTTCTTAGTACAAATGCTCGTTTTTATGCTATAGTCAAACCAATCTATCCTGAAACCAAACCAGATTCTTGGGCTTGGGTCTGTACTTCTTTATTCTTTTCCATTTTGATTTGTTTGATATATGTAATTCAATTTGCTTTGCTTTGCTTTTCCTTCAGGCTTGGTCAGATGTCAGATTAACATCTCCTCAACTCTCCAGAGAAGCCTTCTATAAATTAGCTCTCAAAAATCTTACCATCCAAACTGTTTCCTCAAGGCACGTTTCCACACTTCAATTCTGGATCTTAGTTTTATCTGTTTGGTGGATTCACTTTTTATGTTTATTGTGAGACCGTTTGTTTAGGAGATTTTATGGATGGAAACAACTTATCTCATGTCTATAACCTGTTTTCACCTTTTTTTCATAACTTCTACATGATAGCTTATGAAAATAGCTTATAACTAATATGAAAACAGTTTGACTTTATTTTATTTATCTTTTATAATAACCTATACATAAACACTTATATGATAAACATTTTTACACCTCTGCTATAAGCGCTGGATCAATATGGTTGTCCAAACAGAACTTAGGCGGGGCTTACAGGAATTGGTTTGTTATTTCAGTGAAACAAGGAACCCTTTTGTGGAATATGCTGTGCAATACTCTGTGGCTGCCGCTTATGCAACGGCCGACCAGAATAAAAAGGACTTGTTGCACAAACTACTTTTACAAGGTAAAAATTGCTATTTTCCTCAGCCCTTTTAATTGATTAATTCATGAACGTGTAACAACAACTTCAAACTTCCAATTTTATAAATGGATTGATCGCGCAGGTCTTGACATTACAATTTTGGGTTCCAATGATTTTTATTCTTATAGGAATGAGGTAATTTGCTCTTGTTTGTATACTTTTTGCACATCATTTTTCTCATCCATTCTCCCTTAATTTTGAAGGTTTGAAGATTTCATATAGTAATTAAAAAATCAGACCATGAAGTTTGTCTTAAATTAAAAAATACTTGTGCAGATCGAGAGACGCGGACTCCCTTTGACACCAGAATCATTGGCCACCCTTCCGCCTTTTGCCTCCATTTCCTTCAATACTGATGATGCTAATGAAGGAAATTGTAAGCCTGAAGTTGCCAAAACTGGTTTGGGCTCATCTGCAGCAATGACAACCGCTGTAGTTGCTGCTTTACTTCATTACCTCGGTGTCGTAAAGATTTCCTCTTCAAAAGATCGTCAGGAGAGGAAGGATATTGCAGATCTTGATATGGTTCATAAAATAGCTCAAACTGCACACTGTATTGCACAAGGGAAAGTGGGTAGTGGGTTTGATGTAAGTTCAGCTGTGTATGGCAGTCACCGCTATGTGCGGTTTTCGCCCGAAGTGATTTCTTCCACTCAGGTACTATGCAACAATACTACAATTCTCATTATTCAAGTTCATCATATAAACACACACCCGATAGAATCTGTAAATTCAATATAGAACTGGTACAATGCATCCTCCCTTGTTTATATGACCTATATTTGGCTTCTATCTCGAGATTATTGACAGCTATTACCTTTGAATTCTTCAAATTCCCTGGACAAATATGTTCAATAATAAATATTATGTAGTCACCATTTTACACTGCATTCGTTCAATTTCCACAAACTTGTAACTTTGGTACCGTGTTCCTTCCATATGTTTTTTTTTTTTCTTGAAGTGGAAAAAAGCCAAAGGTAACGTAATTGTTGCTTTAGCCGCATTATTTTAGTTTACCTTCTATTGTTAAAAAACATGCTAGGATTCTTCTGTTCGTTACTCTTACATTGATTGACCATGCGTCGTTTCGGGATTGTTAGAAATGTTCCATAAACATCAACGATTTCAACAATTTTGTAGGTTGCAACTACAGTAGTGCCCTTGCCAGAAGTAATCAGTGGCATTCTAAAAGGAAATTGGGACCATGACAGGACTGAGTTCTCTTTACCACCTTTGATGACTCTTGTAAGCAACTTAAACTTTGCATATTTCATGTTATTACATATGTTAACATCTCTTGTAATCATTGCTAGAACATTTATTCCCTGCTCTGCCTCCCTTCTTCCCCATTATTACTCCTTTTTTTTTATTGAATGGGGGGGTGGGGGGCGGTGAGGGTGTGCCTAACTCCATATCATTTCTATTCAATTACCTTATTTTAATGGTTACAAAGAACGTTGTCCTGCTTATTAGCCTTCTTCTAGGTTTCTCAAAAATTTGAGTTTTTCGTTGCACAAACAGATTTTCCTCTTTGCAATCCATAAAAGATGAGTGGCCACAAAAGACAGACTTTAGAAAGTCTTTACAACTGGGGATGAAATCTGTAGAAAGTCCTGGTAGACGGTCACGGTAGACCGAATAGAGGATAGTCCAATAAGTAAAGGTAGTACGAGACCAGGGAAAACTATATGCCAAACCATAAAAGATTTGAATTTGAATGGTTTGTTGTCATTAGACATAATTTATGATAGGACATTATAATACCATATAATCTATGTAGTTGATGCCACTTAGTGGAAAAAGGCTTTGGTTATTATTTTTGTTGACCTAAGAGACAGAAGCTTATTGCTTCTTCTGCAATAATCATCTTAAAATCAAGTTAACTAACCTAATTGTGCAAGTCACCAGTCTAACAGACAGAAAGCTTCTTCAATTTTTTAATAGAATCTAACTATCTTGATCCCTGCACTAAAATGTTTCTCCGTTTAGGTACTGGGAGAACCTGGAACTGGTGGATCATCCACACCATCAATGGTTGGTTCTGTCAAAAAATGGCAAAAGTGCTGACCCTCAGAAATCTCAGGAAACATGGAGAAGATTGTCAGAGGCAAACTCAGCATTGGAAATACAACTGAACTTGTTAAGAAAATTAGCAAAAGAACAATGGGATGTGTATAAATCTGTGATTGATTGCTGCAGCATCCTCAGATCGGACAAGGTATTTTTGTTGAGATCATTTGCGGTTGTTTATTCAATAGAAGTAATTTGAAAATAGGAGAGTTTATTCTTATGCAACCAATGTATATTGGTTGACAGTTCTCACCATTAGACTGAAACAACTCAACTTAAACTGTGTCCTAATTATTTTTTTATTTTTTATTTTTGCATTGATGATTAGACTTCCTCAGTTGTTTCTATTGGTTTTTCATGAAATATGATATCTTTAATAATTAGGCTCACACGTCTCTCCTATTACTTTTGTTGGGACTTTGGTTTTACACAAAATTTAGTAGCCATTGGAACCTTGGTTTTCATTTTCAGATTATGAACTTCATAAGTATATTATGTTGTTTCTTCTGGCTTTTCTTCTTTCATGTTGATTTTTGAAATGCTAATTACATAATCAGTGGATAGAACAAGCTTCTGACCCTAACAAGGAAGCAGTTATTAAAGCTCTGCTCGGCTCCAAAGAGGCAATGGCGGGGATCAGATATCATATGCGCCTAATGGGCGAGGCTGCAGGTGTTCCGGTAAGTTAATTCAGTAGTTGAACACTTACTTATATGGTTCTCTGTTTGTATGATATCGATTTTGCTTATAAAAATATGTATGTCCAGGTGGAATAAATGTTGCTCTTATGAATTTGTAATTTTATTGAAATTTAGTGATTTTACTTGATCCATTAACAGCTTGTGAGGTACTGCGTTTTATCTTGCCATAGAATAAGAATGATTGCCAAGCTAAGGTTGTATATTGTGCCAGTCCATAATGGTTAGGATGGATTACGAGGGTTTCCAGTTGGGGTCTTGAATTTGGGAAACATGAATAGATAACTGGAAAACAAGTTACTTGATCAAGATTTCTGACATCGTAGAATGTGTTTGATTGTTCATGTTGGCTTAGAAAATACAATTTACTACCTATGAACCTGCTGTCTTTTTGTACGTTTAATCAGACCATTTGATAAAGTAACCATAAAAGAAAAAGAAAATTCTGGTTCGATTGAAAAGAGAGTTGCTTTGTTTTGACTTGTTAATTATGAACTCCATGATTCATTCAGAAGACCATTGTTACTGTTCAGATACCATCTACATTGTGTTTATGGAGCATATTAGCATAAATGCTATACTCACACCGTGTTCAGCTTTTATAATCTGTATCGAAGTGTAGTCAGAGTTTTGGTGTTAGAAACTCACATTTACTTTCCTGATTGATCGATCATTTAAACAGTTCATGATTTCAGCAATCTCATAAGTTGCAATGTATACAGATTGAACCAGAATCACAAACACATCTTCTAGACGCTACAATGAACTTGGAAGGAGTATTGTTAGCTGGAGTTCCAGGAGCAGGAGGATATGATGCAGTCTTCGCTGTTACTTTGGGAGATTCGAACAGCAACGTGACGAAAACATGGAGTTCACTTAATGTTCTTGCCATGTTGGTTAAAGAAGATCCTTGTGGAGTTTCATTAGAAAGTGCCGACCCAAGAACCAATGAAATCACATCAGCTGTGTCTTCTATTCATATAGATTAAGTTTATTTTCATCAATAAAATAAGTCACCACAAAAATATTATGTGGAATGTAGCTTTTAGACTAGGCATTGGTTTCTTTCCGATTTTAGGGAAAAAAATGAGTGGATGATTGAAAATAATCATGTGTTGGTTTTTTGTATTCTCCTCCAATAGTTCTTGGGTTTCTAAATGAGCAGGAAATTTTTTGAATAGTGAAGTGTATCATCAAAATTTCAAATGTGTTGTCCCAAGATATTCCTTGCCTTTTTGGATCTATCCACTTTTTTGTGTCTTGCGATTTAGGATCATCTTCAATTTTCTCGCAATTACTAAAGTTTTTTAAATATTAGGGTGTATAAAGAAGATTTGGACTTATTTAATGTCACACTTTTGTATTTATATTTTCAAAACTTTTCTAATTGGTTAGGGTCATAACAAGTGTAATGTTTTCTAGCGATTCATCATTGTTCATATTTATTTACTTTTCTACTTTTTTTAGCCATAATTTTCTAATCATACAACTTCTTGTAACCAAAAACAACATAGACTTCTAATCAAATTAAATAGATAATAAATACTTGAAACTTCTCAGTCGACCGTAATTATAATGAAATATTTAAACATCACCACCAAAAAAGTATTCTACCAATTATTTTTTATTTTTAAAAAAATAAATAAAAAAGTAACAAACATACAAGGAGAACAACAATGTCATGCAAGGGGAACGGGGAGAAAAAACTTGTTACAATATTTACATACTATTATATTTACATACTTTTATATGAATTTTCATTTGATTTTCCATTTTTTTAGAGGTCAAAATAGAATTATATTAAATAGAACAATCAAAACACAATAAGTGTTACGATTGAAAAGATATAACAATAAAAAAGAAAAATACACCAAAACAAAACGGCACATACAACCCAACAAAACAAAAATTAAAATCCAAGAATAGTCACACCTAAGCATCTAAGTGATTGAGTACTCCATTGATAGAGATCGTAGGAGAAACCCTTAGTTTTATTTTTAATCCAAGATCAAACCGAAAGCTTCACCAAATCAACAAGAGGACCTTTAAGTCCTTGTTCACAAAAAACTACTTGATTACGCCGCTTTCAAATAAACCACAATCATATCATCCATATCGAATGAAGACACTCGTTCACTTTTTTCCCATGAAAAATCAAACATGACTAGAGCTGTTGTTTCATTTCATTTTATGTGCTAAGTTATTACAATGTATAACCTTGTAATTGCCTTGGCTATAGCAAGAACGATTATTTTGAACGAAGATAACTCATGTTTCACAAAAACTTATCTTCTCCATGACAACTCTTCCTAGCATTTCTACGTTTACTTTTAAACACCAAAGCTTATTAAAATATTAATTAAATTCTTGTATTTTAGTACTGAGTTTTTCGGTTAATACCTGAAAATCCATTTTTCCCTTCTCAAAACTAGTCCGCAAGCTCATGTTCGACGCATATTACGCAAGCAACCCCACAACTTCCAAGTAATAAATAGTCAATTACAAGGTACAACTCTCCAACACCATTTACCAAAAGGCAAAAAAATAATCAATAACGATAAGAAAGAAAAGGAAAACGGCGCTGCAATGAATGAGAAAACCAATTCACTGTGAAAAGGGAAGTCAATACGATATTTAGGATTGCCTCATGATTACCCAAATATTTTAAAACTGCGGGTATAACCAAAAGTACAAAGATAAGGTAAACATAAGACATGCAACAATAAGACACCTCAAGTCCACCATGTGAGTGTCCTATCTTTACACTAGAGAACACGAAGCTGCACAAGGAAGGCAGCACAAAGATCCGAGAAAAGAATCTGGGGCCCCTCATGCCTTTGAAGATCAAGCAGATATTTTTTCTCTTGAGTTTTGTAGAGCTGTAAAAAATATCAACACAAGTTTGAGAATTTTCTTGAAAAAAAAAATACAGAAGAATTACACTTTACACGTCAAAATCAACAAGAGAATATCAATCTGCAGTCACATATAATACTAGTAAACTATGAAGAGTGTATTTGTTTTCCTGTTGGAATTAATTCCCAAGCCTGTAAGCGGAGAAGCAATAACTAGTTCGTTCCATTACTAAAAACAAAACTAGTTCGTTCTTGGTTGAATGCGATTGACCAATTTTCTATTCCCAAACACTATTTCTATGAGAAGAAATACTTGATTGGAAGTCTAAAGAATAAAAATATAGCAACAAAAAAACGACTTAAACATGTCATTTGAAAAAGAAAAAAAAAAAAGACTCAAACATGTGAATCAAATTGTCTAGTACTCGAAAAAAATAGGAGATTGGAGGAAGAGCAAAATGTGAAAACCCTTAAAATGTGGCTTCAAACCACAAAAAGTTTTGCCTGCTCAGGAGCATCAGCGATGACAACGAAAAAGTTACTACTGATACTCTAATTAAACAATACATTTAAATCTAAATGCAACATAGATTAGGGTTATCAGGATAATTACCTGCAGTTCAAACTTGTTAATCATTTCCCTCTGATGACCAGAGATGACAACCCATCTGCACTTCATCTTATAGTGTCCAATTTGTTTCGAACAAACATTCAATTTTGCAGAGCTTTAAGAACCTCGTCCATTATTTCACGAGGTTGAACTCGAGACTATCACAAATCAACAAACAAAACCAACAACTTAAAGACGTCAGTTACAGGTAACTATCAAAACAAGCAAGTCAAAACTTCAATTTTTTTGATGAATAACGGCAACAGATTAATAAAAACAAGTACTGAGTTTACACCCAATATGAAAAAAGGAAGAAAATAAGTTAAACCTTCAATCAACAAGTTTGATGATTCGCTCTCAAAAGAGACACAAAATCAGTTGAAACAATCACAGACATCCAACAATTATTTCATTAATAGCTAGGAATCATCGCTTCTGATGGAGTAAATTAAAGATTCCAAGCAATATAAAACCATTATAGAATCCAATTTCGATATGAAAAAAACCTAACCAGTAAAATACTGCACCTCAACCCCAAGGGCCCGTTTTCCCTCAACAGGGAACTGTTGCCCACCAAATGCAGAAGTAACTTCACCGGGGTGGATAGGGTTCAAACCAGAATCCTGAGCAGTCATATCATAAAACCAAAATTAATGAGCAATGCATAGTATCCTGTTCTAAAAAGACAAATAAAGAAATATAATATCAAGACTAGAAAACCCACAATTTCCATGGTAAAAAACTGCATAAACAACTATGTTCAAGCTAGGGAAATATCAGTTTCACAGCACGATTTACTCACGGGAATACTATTTAGAGTATAACATGCAATTTTGATATTGCTGCATATTTCACACGGGAATAAGCTAAAAGAAAGACAGCTAATGAAATTATAAGCAGTTGAAGAGAAAACAAACCCACCGTTGTCTCTTGAAACTTATCTCCAAGATAGTCTGAAGAAACACGATAACGATTGTCCCATAACAAATAGTAAGTTACAGTGCCCTGAACACAAATTGATGGTATTAAGAAGCAATTTGGTGGGCAGGTACATAAGATGAGAGTGTAAGATGAAAATGAATGGAACAAACCTCATTTTGTACCCTGTTACTGAGGGACTCAACCAACTGATTCCTGTCAAATCCCATATTAACCACCTGCTGAAGAATCTCCTCGTCAATCTGCAAAATCACGATATTGGTTGATATTTTTTTGGACTGATTAATCCAAGCACCATATTATATGCAACACATATAAGCTAAAATGTGTCTTAAGATATAATAAAAGACTGAATCACTTCATTAAAGACAGACAACTAATGAAATTGTAAGTAATTGAAGAGAAAACAAACCCACCGTTGCCTCTTGAAACTTATCTCCAAGATAGCCACTAGAAACATGATGACGATTGTCCAATAACAAATAGTAAGTTACAGTACCCTGAAACAAATTGATGGTATTAAGAAGCAATTTGGTGGGCAGGTACGTAAGATGAGAATGTAAGATGAAAATGAACGGAACAAACCTCATTTTGTACCCTATTAATAAGTGACTCAACCAATTGATTCCTGTCGAATCCCATATTAACAACCTCCTGAAGAATCTTCTCATCAATCTGCAAAATCACGATATTGGTTGAATTTTTTTTTTTGACCATGATTAATCCAAGAATCAATATATGCAACACATAGATGTGTAATTCTGAACTTCGAAAAACACACAAAACCAGTTGTAACTCTAGTGTGCCACAGAAATGCAAAAAGAAAGCAGAACCCTTAAAAAAAAAAAAAACCTTTTTGGCCTGTTGAAGTATATCTGGTGGTGGTACCGCCAAATAACGCGGCAGTGAACTTTGAACCATTGGTGTTGGTGTATCTCAGGTATGGTCATCCTTTTCATGGGATCCACCTCAAGCAGCCTTGTTATCAAATCTCTGGCACCATGAGATAGATGACTTGGAAAAGTATATCGCCCACCCTATAACAAATGACAATGACTACTTCAGAAGCAAAATAAAAACTATTTGCGAAGAACATCATCATTGGAGAGACAAATGATAAACCGAAAACCTGATTTGAGTTATGGGGTTCTCAAAAAGAATTCATTCAATGGGTTAATTCAAAGTTATATTTTGACAGTGCACCTTTAACACATAAGACCGAACTATGTTACATAATGAAATCTCTACAGCAATCTAGATCATGCATCAGAACTCAGACAGAAAAGAATCATGAGATTGTGAAATGAAATGAGTGCAAAATCGAAAGATAAGTAGGACGATATAAGTTTCATGATCTTGATAGGTTGAAGAAACCAGCAAAAACTTTGGCTCTAGTGTCCCTGTTCTACCAAGAATCTTCTCATTTCTCAACCAATTTTGTATTATGAAGAAAACTAAACCCCCCATTCAAGTTAGTAGACCACCCTTCCTTCACTTTCCCTTTTCCTCTTTCCTTTTATACAAAGTTCTCCCGTCCTAAACTCCCAACCATAGCCTATGAGGTCACTGATACAAAATTAATGTTTAAAACTTCTATCTTGGTATCTAAACATAATTTAATACTATGTACATATTAAATATTCATCCTTCTAATTTAGTAATTAAGAAAACCAAATAAAAAATTACAATACTCAGTAAACAAGCACTAGACCGGACAAGGCAAGAAATATACAAGCATAGCATCACAATTCAAAACTGATTGGAAAATTCATAGATCATAAGATAATTTGAAACTCAGCAAACAGGAGTATAACAAGTTTAAAATTGACAAAGATATTGACAAATAAAATGGTCCAAAATTACTAAAGACTGAAGAATGGTGGGACCGAGTTCCTCTTGTTGGAGCTGGATTGAAGTCTGATTCTTTCACCTCAATGGCCTTTTGGGCTCGTTGGATTTGCCCGAGTTTTCTAGTTCATGATTTTGTTACTGTAGGGAGTTATGGGGTTGAGACTGTGGCTCACCCCCTTATATCAGATGGATCTATGGAGTTGAGTGCTACAATTGGGAGGCCAATGGTTCAGCTGTTGCATTATGGGCTTTTGTAAAAACAAAAAATAATAAAAACAAAGGTACAATTAAAGTACCAAACTAACAACAAAAAATAATAAAAACAGTTATCATAAACAATGCTGCAAAGAAAATGATATAACCTAAAGCCTCAGGGTTATTCTATGTATCAAAAAGTCAAAAATGACTATACATTTTAAAAGGAAGGCTTATTATGCATGACAATTACTCTAACTTAATTCACTAAACAAACAAATGAAAATGTAGTTTAATACCATCGCGGAATATTGCAGTAGCACGACCCTCATAAAACCAATCAATCTCTTTCTTCCTTAAAAGAAAGATTCCCCCGAGGACAATGCCAGTAAACTTGTAACAAAATAATAAATATTTTAAATAGTGAACAGCATAACATGGAGAAAACTCCTGAACTACACTACAGATTACACAATCTCCAGTGATATAACAAAAACAACAGCATATTAAAAGTTAGAAACGTTTTTTATATAATGTAAAAGAAAACAATGAAAATTAAAACATGTTACCTTGTCTAGGTGAGATTGGCTGTATGCAAGAGCAATTGTGCTTCCCCATGATCCACCAAATACCTGTATATTGTATTATATGGATCATAAAATCATATATCAGTACATTAGAATCAGAAAATGTATACAGGTAAACAACTAGAGGTCAAAGATACCTGTCATTCTGGAATCTCCAAATGTTCTCTTAATTTTTCAATGTCGTCAATGAGGTACCATGTGGTGTTGCTCTAAGCAAGCATGGGGGGTGCTTTTCCCTGCACCTCGCTGAAAGAGAAAATTAGTAATTTTACAACTGATGGAGACAATTAATACACAATAGAGTTTGGAAACTAACCAGATCAAATAGTATGATTCGGTAAAATTCAGGATTGAAAATCTCCTATTATTGAGGGAAGTTTCCCCTCCAACGCCTCCATGTAGGAAGATAACTGGCTGCCAGAAAAATCTCAAGAACAAAACCCTGATTCGATTGAGTTTGCCAGCTGATGCACAACAAATACCTTCCAGAGAAACCATCTGAACCTTGAGTGCGAATTAGCCAGCAATGTCTCCATATGCCAGGGAAACACTCCTAGAGGAGGAATATATTCATATTTTTTTTTTTTTTGGTAAATAGAGATAGATTTCATTAACCAAAACAATTATTACAAACTACATGGCATCAAGAAACCACCAAACTAAGAAGTAAGAACTAGGCTCCAACAATACATCAACAAAAAAAAAACAAGCCAAAGACCTCACAAGCTTATCATTAGACTCTTCATCTTCTTACATTTCAACCCACTAATGTAAACAATCTCTTTTATTTGGTTAAGGAGCTCATGAACTGATTTATGACTTTGTTGAAACCTTCTGGCATTCCTTTCCTTCCAAATCATATACTGAGTTACACTCAACACCATTCTACTCATGTGATGAGTACCATTGTTTTTGTTGCACTGACTTTGAATATATTGCATCACAGCCTGCCAGTTGCTAGTATCAATGCTCATGTTACTCCATTGTATTGCACCTTTCCATACATACCTTGACTCTGAATATATTCATATTTTTCGTGAAACCAAAAATACATCTTTAGTATTGAACCAAGTATGTATCATGGCATGCTTCCATATCATGTCTTAAAATCTTTATCCACTAATATCTTATCATATATAAAGTGATGATAATCAACCATTGAGTTGATTCCAATTTGTGCGTTTAAAATCTTGACACAGAGGCATTAGATCAAGGGATTGTAGAAATTCCATATTAGATCCTAACATCCTCAAATGTCCATTACAAATTAATCCCTGAATGTTGAACAATCAATTCCTTATAAGTGTCAATGAATCACTCATCTCGATATTAATTAGGATGAAATTCATATGTATCCTCTAGATGAGGCAAGCTGGAAGAAAATCAACAGACTTATTATTGCTCTTTAGTTGCAGACTTCACATGGTTTCACTTGCTTCAATATTTAGCATTTAGCATGCAAAATTGCAAATCAAAAGATCAACTGGGTGATACCAAAATCAATAACAGGGAATGAAAATTGAAAGAGATTATAACCAATCATCATGAAACTCCTAATTCATTTCAGAAAAAATTTAGTGCTAAACATACTAGTCTTATAAAATACATAAGTTGAATAAAAAGAGATTAAAATTCCAAAACAAGGGTGCATACCTCAGAATTGGCAATATCATAATATGGACAAGTAGCAGATATAAAATCTTCAACCCCATTAACCATACCGACTTCTTTGTTATCATCATTGGAAACAAGCAACACGAAACATGGCTTTATCAATACATAAGCTCTTTCTACCTGCAACTGCAAATGACCCAAATAAATAAAAAATACATAAATAAGAAACAGATGGAATCAATCATAAACATAAACTAGAAATAAAATCAAAGGTGAGACTCAGAATGAAATTGTATTTTTTTTTTATAGATGAGAATAAAATAGTTAAAACAAAAAAATTTACGCTAACATGTGATATGTACCTGGTACATGTTAAGGATTCACAAATAATAAATATTCATTAAATAAAAAAATTCAAAATTTTGAATAATAAATTGGCACAATAACATGTGTCATTGTCTAAGGGCGCATGTTAACATTTTCAAAAAATAGATGAAATCAAACTATTAAGAATTATTAAAAGAATGAAAAATCAACAAATAATAGATTAATTCAATATAACATATATATGTATATACTGCTTTCAGGCTTTGTTTGATTTTGAAAATGAAATCTCTCAAAAAAAATCCAATCTGAACAATTTTCACAAAGGAGATTTAAACAAATTCGGTAATATTTGGTATTTGACTTTTTTAGATCGATCTACAGATTTAATACGGATCGGTTTAGATTTGAACACTCATAATTCTAATGGCAAATTGTAATGATAAACTTTTTTTTTTTGATGAAATACACAATGATTCTCAACTTGATCCCTTACCTTTTTATATTAAAATTTGAAATTTAACGTAAGTGTAAAACAAATTTGTATTGTCAAGTTGGTAAAAAAATATATTTGCATTGTCAATAAATTTTAACAATTTTTTTTTTGGCTAATAGCCTAGTGACCATACATAATGAAATAAATACACATAAGGAAAGTGAAATGCGGTGACCCAAGTTTGAACTCATAAATCCATAAGAAACAATCTCTTAAATGATTGGTTTGTAAGAGCGTCTACTGTTTTCAGAGTTATTGCTATAGAACAAAATGACAAAAGGAAGCCTTTCAATTTGTGCAATTGTTGCATAAAAGAGAGAAGATCACGGTACTTAATATCTGTATTATGACAATTTTTTGCCTGACAAATTCAGAAGATATAGAGAAATAACCAATTATCATTGTGTGATCGCGCTATACAATTTAACATATAATGATGCTCATAGATATGCACACCCTAAACACCATGCAGGAACTCTTCAAACAGGAAGAATGACGACATTGAAAAGAGCCATCCAAGTTCTAGTTCTAATGGTTTGAAACTCATCAAAGAGAATCAACAATAAATATTCAAAAACCAAGGGAAAAAAAATCCTCGCCAGAAACACATTCTGATACTAAATTACCATGATACTGGGAATGTAGATATTACTCCCATACTTCAACTATCATTTCAATTTCATTTGTTGATTCAAGAAGAAGACAGTTGGTCTTTCTCCATGTCCTCATTCCAGTCCCTGGCAAGGAACTGGACTCCTGTGGGAAATGGCCATAACCTCAGCCTTACTACAAAGTCTTTATATATTCAGATTAAGATATTCATTGCCAACCCTAAAACTGCCACACTCGGCCAGAGATTTTGCATTGAGCTCCCTTCCATATTTGCAGACATAATTCAGACCCACAAGAAGCTCGGTGATTATTTCTTCTGTCTTTTCTTGATTTGCAAAGTAAAGGGTTTGTACCAGCAGCACATTCGTTCGGGAAACAAAGCTCTGCTGCTCAAAACTCCTCTCAGTTTGCCATCTTATCATGTTATGAGCAAGCGGTGCCAACCATTCCAATATGCTTGACATTGCTTCGTTCCATTCTCCTGCAAGACTTGTGTCAAAGACTGATGACGATGCCATGGTCTTGGTATATGGCTTTAATTTGGCCTTGAGGGCAATTCTCACACGTCTTGGTAACATGTTGTACAGGTCATCTCTTGCATCGAGACCGATCAAGTGTGGAGAGGCTGCTAGCTTCTCGATTACAATGATAACATTTGCATAGAGAAGTGCTAAAGCAGCTGCACCAAGGGTTTCAGGTGGAGGGTTTAATAGCTTGCACAGAGATTTGAAGACTGATTGAGTATGATGAAGTACTTTTGGATTCTGAATGCCACAATGAACACCACTTGCATTTGAATGGCAGTCAATGACAGAGGAACTGTCCCAAGCCATACATCCTTTGAAAGGTCCAACTTGAGTCATTCGACTATGTCTTGTGTGAGTTTCCTTCCCAGTTATGGCGGCAGAGTGTTTATAAAAGTTCCAAATCTTGCTCATTTTTTTTGTTCTAGTGAGTGGGACTGATTGATTCTTGTTCCTTCCAAGGGGACCTGAGTAAAAATTGACATTTGTATGCTGTCCTAAAATTGGGCCTGACTTTGTGGATGAGTCACCAAGGGGACCTGAATGAGAAATGCTGGCTTTATTTGTTCTAACAATTGGACCTGATCTAGCAGTAATAGTATTAAGGGGTCCTGAAGAAAATCTGGCAATATTATTCTGTGATGGGTGGAATGAAGATTGAAATAATGCAGAAACTGATTGACTTCTATAAATGCTATCAGAGTTTAAGACACTCGAGTTATTGGTTCCACCATCATCTACCATCTCTTGAATTCCGAAAACATGGTTGATCTTACAGAATATTGTGAATAAGGATCCTTGCCAAAAGATGTATCGTGTAATCATATGTCCTGTTCCACAGAGAAACATCCCGCAAGTTCTTCACCTCGTGCCTTTTCCATGCAACTTTCTTCTGATACTCACTTAGACTCACGCCATCCAACTCACTATTGGGCTTCACTCTTGCAAGAGTTTGCTCCAGATCAACAAGCACCTCCATCTCTTGATACAGACTTGCATTAGTTGATATAAATTTTTCAAATTTTTTAATCTTTTTTTCCATCTTTTTGGAAGTTAATTCCCACCCATATGGATCTGTACCCGTAGTGATAAACCCATAAAAGGTGTTCTCAAAACCTTTCAATATCGGATCATTGCATTTCTTTGCAAGCCTGGCCACAGACTCGGCCACATGTGCCATATTCTCAACAATCTCCATACAAATCAACCGTTCAATGAAATGATCATCATCTGAAACAAGCTTTTTTATGCCAATTGAATTTGTGATCTCCTCTTTCAACCTAGAAATATGTTTATCACTCAACGATTGCCATAAATTAACCAGCTTGGACATCAAGCTTGCTATTTCAAATGCTAATACTCCAATCACCTCCTTCTCAGAATTAGCATCATGCTTCCGAGGAGTCCTCCACAGACTACGAAACCATGATTCCGCAACCATTGCTTATCTAGGAACGGCAAAAACTATGCTCTTTAAGGTGAATTCTTCGTCATAGCTCTGTAATATTCAGCAAATAAAACACAAAATAGGACTGTCAAGAAGGATGTTATACATCTAATATAGACTTCAGACATTCAACATGTATTAAATGTTTTTAAGATGTTCAGTGTAATATCTCAAAATAATAAAGAAGCTCTTGCAAATTACTTGCATGAAAGGAGACAAATGTGTTTATAATGTCAATACATGTTAATAAAAAACAATCTGACAACATATGCTCTATCCTTTTCCCTTTACCATTTTGTTCTACGCGGACAGAAGGGGATTGAGTTTGCATAGATTCACTTGGGTATAGTGCATACTGGTTAAGTCTTATCTCAGTCTGCGACATAGCATCCTATCTGTTTCCTTTTTTATGGTTCAAATTTATTTTACATAATAAGCATTTTGAAAGAATTGATAGGCCATCCTTAGGTGCACTAGGATTATTTGGAAAATTATAGCAAAACCAAAATGCTAAAATTTGAAATGAAAATATTATGGGGATTGATGAATAGGTGATAACATATCAATTAGAAATATGGAGGATTAAATTAAATGGAGATACAATGCTCTGAATGTTCTCGATTTTGACTTTAAAAAAATAGTTTAAAAGAGTTCTTACACCAAAACATTACATTTGAGAAGGCTTGATTTTATAAAAGAAAATATTCTTCATGTTTTACCTTGCATCGAACTACCAACAACAAACCACATAAAATTGGCTCTGGTAGCTCACAAAATAAGAGTAAAGACCCATTTTGATTCCTCACAATTTCCTCTCGACTTAATTTAATCCCCAACATAAAATAAACCAAAATTAGTCTCTGACATTTTTATATTGAGGACAAATTAGTCTTACCCAACGATTTCTGGTACAAGCAACAAAAAGTAACAATGCTCACATTTCTCCTAGTTACTCTTTTTGGTTTATCCAAGCTTTGAAAATTCTAATGGATAAAAATGCTTAATTTAGAAGCAACAAGGGAATAAAAATTTTCTTATCTGAAAAATCTTGTTCAAGAATATATACTTAAAAAAGAAAGCTACACAACAAAAACCTTAATATTGATCCTATTCTCTGTCTACTCAAATCAAAGTTGAAGGAGACTACATTTTTCTAGCTAAATTGTCCAATAAAATTCAAACAAAAATCAAAATTAAAAAAAGAAAAAAATGACATAAATCTTAAACCCCAAGAACTAAACCCAAATCACAAGCTAACCCAGGTTCCAAAACCTTTACAAAAAACACAAATTTACAAACTTTATGCTGTTGAACATACTTTAAGGACATTTAGGTTAAATGGGTCAAAAAGTTTAATAGAAAAAACTCAAATCTCAACACCATAAAGTGATTATAGCAAGCAAAAGGTAAAAAGAGTGTGATAAAGCAAAGTGGATGAAAACTCACCGATCAGAGAAAAGCAGAGTAGAAGATGAAGGAAATGGGATTGGAAGGTACAAGCAAGTGTTGGTGCACATGGAAATTGGAATGGAAACAAAGTTGAGAAATTGAAAAGCAGAGAGAGAGAGAGAGAGAGAGAGAGAGAGAGAAAAAACGAGTGAAAACCAACGACATCCAAAATAATTATTTTATTTTCAAATTAATAATAATTAATAATACTTCATCAATATTCCACAGCTCATAATATATTTTGTTTTCAAGATTTGAATATTTTAATAGTATTTTTTATTCTTTCTTTAAAAAAATTAGTTTTTTTTTTCTTTATTCAAACAATAAAATAGTTTTTTTTTATTCTTCTTGAGTTTCCACAACTCACTAAAATGTCATTTGAGTAAGTCATGTTTTTAATATAGGCGATCAAACATTAAATTTGAGTATTTCTCGTAATAAAAATTCGAACATTAATTTGCTATGATGTAGTATGAAATTGATCTCTTGTTAGATCAACTTTTTTTTACCCATTGCTTTGTAACACCACCGAAAAATATCAACTTTTTTTATAGTTAAAGGTTGAATTATAATAACTTAGAATTGTAATATGATCTTGAACTACAAACTTAACATCTAGCTAAACAATCTAAGAAACAATTCCACCTATTGCAGTAAACCAAATTAGGCTTCCTACAAACTCTACCAACAAACCAACCTTAAGATACCAACCGAATATGAGAAGAAAATTGTTTTTCTCACATTAAACAAAGCTAAAACACACCAGAAAATGACATTTTTACCCCGACGGCAGTTAACTGCCGCTGGGATGGTGTCATCGGCAGTTAACTACCGCTGCGGGGAATTATGCAGAACAGAATCTGCTACTTTTACCATTTAAGTCATTTTCGGCCGATTTATTACTTGTAATTCAAAACAATTCCAGAGGCAGTACAAATCATACATCAATTATAATCATTGATAAGCAAGAACAATACATAATCTTTCACAATTGACCAAAATAAAATCAATTCGACATTTCGTTAAAATTACACAAATGTTTGAAATTCAACAAACACATAAATAGTGTTTGACATTCAACAACACATTACATAATATTAAATGAAATCTCTACCGACATTCGTTGCACATACAGTTGGAACGAACACAAAGATATAATACATTATTTTCAACCATATGCCTAAACATAAATCCAACGTCACTATCGTCACAAATAAGCCGAGGCCAATAGACCGTTTTCCACATGTCTTCATCTTTATCTGCCCTCAGGTCATAAATTGGTATCTGAGCAAATATATGACATGTATGATGATTTTCACCAACATGGAGAAAATAACTATTAAGTTGTGTCTTCAACTCATCCATACTGTCGGTCGGAGTTAGAAAAACCTTAATTGTCTTTTTGAAAGCAGAGTACCGGACATGAGCTTCAATTTGTGCAACCTCAGACATGTTTAACTTCACAAAAGTTTATGAAATATCAAACATCAGAATAATATTAAATTAAACGTAATAACCAATATATATCAAATGCGGAAACATTATAACCAATAACAAAGTATGTGCATATTCCACCACATAAAAGTTATATATTTATATATATTAATATGTTAGTTATATATTGTCCACAAAAAATTGGCGTTACAATATCGACCACAAAAAATATGTCGGTGTAATATCGACCAAAAAAAAGGATGAACACCGACAAAAACAAAAAATCATTCATATCGCATCAAGTCAATTTGAACCATCTTCATCTTCCGCAATAACTTGAAATTCTTGCTTTGCTTTTTCAGGAGTGTCACACACAATTGGATTGGCTTGGTTTGACTTTTTTGGTGGGAGCGGATTCTCTCTTTTCTCAATGTTCATAAGGTCTCGGAACCTAGCTTATTGATCCAAAAACTCAAATTCCCAAGTCGATGCCTCTTCACTTCTGTGTATGTTCCACTCCGTAGATGATGGAGGTAGTGGACAACCATCTTTCAAAAAAACAAGAACAAAATGATTGGGAATTAAGCCTAGACACATGATGGGGTTTTTTTGCTTAAGCGGTGGCACCCCTCTAAGTGGGAAAAAGGATTCTGAATTTCCGATTTCGTGACTTGTCAACTCCACTACAAGTCTATTGTAATAAGTTGCAACGATGTGACCCATGTCGGGAAAAGTCAACCACTTATCTACAAGTGCAATACCACCACTGTTTGAGGGAGGATGCAAGCCATTTAAGATGTAGTTAAAACGATCCTCACTTGCAAATACCCGCACATAATCATTTCTATGATCTTTCAACTCTTGAATAAGATGTCTACGAACCATGACATGACTTTCTTCGGTGAAACCCAAGAACTAAGCTATAGCCCGAAAACCACAATTCCCATCGCCTTTAACATCCACAATTTTTTCAATAAATGGAACCATGAATTTTGGCATATAGTCAATAGGGCTCAAAACATCAAACACACCATGAACCGGAGTATGCTTTGGAACCGGCCTAAGCTTAGGAAACCGAGTAGGTGGTGGAAGTGGGGAACATGATGATTTGCCAATACGAGCACCCTTTCTTTTAGGAAATGATGACATAGTTTGCGACGATTGACTATCCGGAAATTGGGAATCAACACGCTCCCAATAAGAAGTGATTCGACTTGTCGATGCCTCATTTGCTTTACACCTCACTTTTTCTGGTGCTCCCTTGGTTGGTACTTTTCTTGGAGGAGGAGAAACCATTGTGGATTCTGGAAATGCCAACTGACGCAACACCTCTTTGATTTCTAGTTTGATTTGATAAGGAACCTTCTTGAGACGTTCCTGAATATCATTTCACTCCTCCTCGACAGAAAAACCATCTTCATTACTTTATTCACCCATACATAACCTTTGCCAATGACGGTGTATCTCATCCAATTGAATAGGCTTGTTGTCACGGATTTTCACAGCAATAGTGCATGCACAAGGTAGCCCATACGATGTCTTTATCACACAACCACAAATTTCTTCGTCCATGCACAAGGTTTCCTTGGAACATCTTTCTTCATAAAAAATAAAGCTCAAAGCAGTCCTAGACACATAACCAGCCAACCCAGAGTACAAAATGACGTCTTTGTATCTATGTTCTAATACAGTACAACTCCTCCCAAATGATGTTTGTATCTCAGTTAACTGGATCACCAACATATCATGTATTTTCTCCCAACAAGTACCAAAATCACCTACATTATTGCTCAAATATTTCTTCAGTTTACCATGAGCCCCCTCAACTCGGTTGGTGGTTCTGCAGCCAAGATGCAAGACACGGTCTGTCCATGCCCTCACTATTTTCTCCTTCACAACATCCAATACGGTGCTCTCGACATAAGTAAGAAACTTTGGAAAATCTTTTCAAACATTTTTGAATTACATTAACGCACTTGCATATGATTCTTGCGTATGTGATTCAACAACAACATCCCAAGCTTTCATTACCTTGTTAACTATGTCACTTGGCTTCACCTCTTTCCCATACTTCGGTTTCACTCTACAGTCAGTGATGCACTTTGCTCTAACATTTTCACCAACATGAAAATAACAAAGTATTTCACTAGTTTCAAGGAGAACAATTGCTACTGTAACACCCAAAATTTTATATTTTAAGTAATTCAATAAATTTTAATAGGTGTGGCGTGGTGAATATTATTATTAATGCTGTTTTATTTGAATGTGATGTAAATGTTGAGAGGGTTGAATTATATTGGTGAATTAATTTATAATACCAGAATTTAAATAATATAGAAAAAGAATTGAAAAACAAGTAGAAAAGAGTAGGAGGTGTAGAAAATAGGTTTTTAATAAGTGGGGGAGGGGAAAAACAAAAGAATAGTGAATAGAAGAGGAAAGTTATATGAAGAGTGGCTAGACCATAAATAAGGGTTTTGGGAAATTAGAACTCAGTTTTGCTAAACGTAGAAACAGAGAGAAGAGCAGCCGTCAGAGAAAGGAAAATCTAGCTACAACGAAGTCAAGCCAAACCAGAGATTTCAGAGGAATCGAGGTAAGGGGGAGAATTTTTGCACTTTAGGGTATATTAATATATGATGGGGGGTGTTTAATTCTTAAGACGATGTTTCTGTTATGATGTGAGATTGTGATGAGAGATTGATGATGGACGAAGGTAAAGACGAGGTTGAATTATTTAAAATTAAGATAAAATAGTTTACGGTTTACGAATAGAGGATTGACCATGAAGAGAGTGTGTGAATCAGTAGGTTAATGGAAAATTAGTGTTTGAATGATAGGGTAACCTTAGGGTGATGTTTAGGGATGAATTGGGTGAGTTGGGGGAGGGTCGAAATCGGAGCCAGGGAAGCTCCCATGGTGGAAAATTACAAAATCTGCGTTCTGATGCTGACAGAATCGTGACGCGATTTTTGCACAACTTTTTGACCATTTTCAGTTCCGAATTGAGCTTAGGTGTCTTCATAAAAGTTGTAGATATGGATGTTAGATTTCATGTGGCTTTGGAGTTACCTCATTTAGACATCCACAACTCGATTTATGGTCATATTACTACACAGGGGTCGGCACGGTCGTGCACTCTGCCCAGGTTTAGGAAACGAAACATTTCCACCCCTCTCTGTCCCGAATTGGACTTAGGTCCCTTCATGAAAGTTTTAGATATAGATGTCAGCTTTCATTTCCCTTTGGTTTGAATCCATTTGGATCTCTAGAACTTGAGTTATGAATAAAATATTGTACCTGGGTCATGCTGCGATATGAATAGTAAGTCTAAGAAAGCTGTTAGCGTGAAAAGTAAGCGTATACTAGGCAGAACCTATAAACATAAATGAAGGAGTCTAGTTTGGTGTCTTAAGGGTAGTTCCCCAACCCCTTAACGAATTAATACATGGAAGAACTTTAGGGTGTTAGAGACAAATCCAAGAAGAAATAAAGAGAGAGGAGTAGGATAGTGAATGGTGAGAATGAAAGCGCTTAGATAATGAAGTTGCTAATGACGTTGACTACTGAATATATAAATATGATGAAGTTGGTGAAGCATATTCATAATGATGATGTTGATTATATAAATGATGTGAGTGACGATGTATATTCATGATGACAACGTTTTCTTATGCTGATGATGTGAATAACGACGATATGTTTTGTCCTGGTGTTGTGAAAAATAGGAAGAGTTTGCATCTATGACTGTAAGCTTTTGTTGATGTGTTGACATTTAATACTTGATGAGTCTTGAGCCTAAAAAGGTGAAGTAGTTTAAGCAGTAGAAGGAGAAGTGTGAGGGATGTAGATGAGTAGTTCACGGCGGAATGATAACGACAGGATTAATCCATTGGGGTGTTTTTAAAAGGTCTAATATGGTAAGCTGATTAAGAGAGTATAAAATATGAAGAGATAAAGAAGTGAAAAGAGACGATGATAAAAAGGGATATAACGTAGGTGCCTTCCGATTAAGTGATTGATAAGTGCTTAAAAGTAGTTATCTTTTGATATATTTTTAGGCACTTATGTTACTTGTTTTACAAGTTATCTTAGGATAAGCTCATATTTGTGGTTAAAATGCTAAATTTGTGATCCTATGTCTTACCTCATCTAATTATGCAGGAATTTCATGCTTGGACCTGAATTGAGCAAGGAAAATTGAAGTTTTGTTAAAGCCATCGCTACAAGCGCAAGCCTCATCGCTACAAGCGAGGATAAGCAGGGAATTTCAGAGCTTCATCGCTACAAGCGCAGGATTGGTCGCTACAAGCGAGCCTAGGCAGGGAAAATTGGAGAGTTCATCTCTACAAGCGATGGACCAGGCGCTTCAAGCGAGCTTAAGCAGGGAATTTTGAAGGTTCCATCGCTATAGCGATAGATCTCGTCGCTATAGCGACCAAGGGCGGTTTAATGCTGTGTGATGACGTGGAGCTCCCCCATTGGCCAAGAAAACTTCGTCGCTACAGCGACAGGCTGGTCGCTTGTAGCGAGCGAACAAAAACTCAGAAATATAAAAGCTTTTTAGCTCATTTTTTCTGGATTATCAGTTGAATATCAGTTTTTATAATTTCCAGAGCTTGAAATCTTTAATTTCTAGAAAGAGAATAGGCATAAAAGGAGGCAAACTTCATAGAGCAAAAGGGATTCAAGTGAAGATTAAACTAAGTAGCTTTGAGAAATCAAGTCTTAGCATATTCTCCATCTTCCTTTCTACTTTTGCAAAGTTGTCATGAGAATGAACAACTAATCTCCTTTGTTGGGATTATTAGGTAATCAATCACTCTTAGTTGTAAACCTTTGATATTTTAAATATATGATTCTAGCATTTTTATATACCATTGAATTTGTTCTTGTTTTCCATTCTTATATTTGATTTAAATGATATTGAAAAATACTTTTGAATCTAGGTTTAGAATAAGATTCTATCAAAATAAGAAATTCTAGACATGGGATTTGGTTTTGATAATTACACAAAGTGTTGGATCGTAAAGCTTTCGAATCGTTTAATAGATTGAGAAATCGTCGATTAAACGATACGATCGATCTCACGACGTCATTTGGACACGAATGACGTTGTCGAGTAATACGTGATAATGTCGTATATAAGAAAAATCTAGAATCCATATTTATGATCAATCGAATACAATCGACGTTTGATTGACGTACTTTAATCCTAACACATTTTATGCCCTATTACTCTACGTTTTATTTATAATGCTTTTAATGTCGAGTAGTGTTAGTAAAGAAAAAGATTAAACCCTAACTTAAGATGATAATCGACGTTGAACGGTTTATGATATCGCAATAATCCCTGTGGAAACGATATAAAAATATACTTGCTTTTGTACATTAACAGTGATGAAGTTAAATATAATCTTCTTAAACAAATAATGAGCTTAGGAATATTGTTAAGTTGAAGAGTAAAAGAGTCAAGGTAATTAAGGAACTTAAGATGAATGTTAGGTAGGAACATATAAGGTGTGTATTGAGTAGTGAAAGATAATAGGAATGAGGATAACGGTGAATAAGACGGGAATTGATTAGAAGAGAGCAAGATGAATAGGAAAGAAGAAAAGAGGTAATAGTCATAATGTTTGACGATAATAATAATGATCGGTATCGAGAGAATAAAACCTTAAATTATAATGAAGTTTTAGTGAGGAAAGTTGCTGACGTAGAAAGTATCGATAAGGCGAGATAATAACTTTGAATTAGAATGAAGTTAAGATTAGGGGAATGGTCGAGGTTATAGATGACGACAAATGTGAGACGGGGATTAAGGTATAAAGTCGTAATAATGAGAGGGATAAGTAGGAAAGAGTTATTGACGATGGTGAGGTGAAACCTAGTTGTATAGAGAGGAGACGTTATATGTAATGTTAATGGAGAAGTAAACATCTTAAAACTAAGAAGGAGGAATAGGGTGTGCTATCAGGATAAAATATCTAGAGAGCCTAGAATAGACGAGAGAATAGAGCATGTTTTTAAGTTAAATACTAAAATAAAATAGAGGGTTGTTGACGTAGAAACGATTCGTGCTTAAGGGTTGGATTGATGAGGAGATAATGTAGAGATATAGACGGTAATAGAGAGTAATGATGACGAATCATATGACTATGACAAAGAGTGATGACGATTGATATTATATACAAGTGTATAGATAAATATGATGAGAAATGATGATACTTGCGTTAATATGATGATGAGAGTGATGATGTTTATATTATAATGATGATGAGAATGATGATGTCTATATTACTATGACGATGAGAATGATGATGTATATATTATAATGATGATGAGAATGACGATGTCTATATTATTTTGATGATGAGAATGATGACGGTGTGTTTTGCATTGATATTGTGCATATTAGGGAGAGTCTTGCATTTATGAATGTGAATTCATGATGACGTGATGATGTGTAATACCTGATGAGTCTGTCACCATGCATGCATATAGAGTCGTGTCTAGGAATTATGAAGATGAAATGACGATGAAAGTCCAGTAACATATCTCTGGCAATTTATGACGACGAAAGTCCAGTAACATATCTCTGACAAATTATGACGACGATAGGTGTGGTACCACATTCATATAGGTCTTAGGGTGAGTCCATATGCATTTAAATGATGATACTTATACTTGGTGTTTTTAAGTGTGAATTGAATGAGATGATGATATGTATGATTAGTTGAGAAGAATATAATAAATGTCGATGATCATATGACGACAGAATATTGTTATTGTTGTATTATAATGTTGTGCGTGCTTTTCCCTAATATTATGTTACGGCAGGATTTCTCACCCCTTTGTTGTTGTATTGTTTTCTTTGTGGTGATTGTACTCCCGGGTACAAACACTCAGGTTGAGGAAGTTTAGCTGTGGGACGACTTAGAAGGTGGAGATGGAATACGTCTTCCGTCTAGTTTTCATTTTATTTAGTAATCTATTAAGCATGTAGTCGCTACGAGCTCTGATTCTTGTAACACCAGGGTTGGGGTTGACGTAGAAATTAATTTGTTTTTAAGTCGAGAACTTGGAAATATTGTTATTTCTATTTATGATGTTGAATAACAAGGATAATCAATATTAATGAAATCAATGAAATGTTTTCTGCTATTGAAATTATTATTTAAAGAAAGTGTTCATGTTATATGTGATATATTGACGAGTTTTGTAACATCCTCTTTATTAAATATATAACTATTATTTAATAATTATCGTCGGGAAATAGGGTGTTACAGCTACTGCATTCATCAAAGCCGTATCTCTATCAGTCACAACCACTGAAGGCATATTAATATTTGAGTTAAGAAGTTTGACCAACATCTGTAAAACCCAAGTAAAATTATCCTCTTTCTCAGATGTCAAAAATCCAAAACCAACATAATACGTCAAATCGGTCGAGGTGACCCCAACTATCTCAAACAATGGCATTCTGTACATGTTGGTTTTATAGGTGGAGTCCATAACCAAAACTGTTGGAAAATTGTTAAACAACTTAACAGATGTTGGATGGGCCCAAAATATATATTGAATAGTAGTACTCTCACTTTGTGTTCTGGTGAAATAGACATAGTTGTACTCCTCCAACTTAGAGATTAGATACTGCATATTAGTCTTGTTACCTCTGTTTGACTTGAATATTTTTTGACGTTCATTATAGTAGACTTGCTTGATATTTGTCATGCAATCTTGTCTTTTTGTCTTCAATTTTATCAAAATATTTTTTGGTAGCACCAAACTCTTGGTCAAGTCACATACAATCTTCTTGTCATCCTCCCTTAATCTACATGCAAGCATGTGTCCTTCTAAACTTGGCTCCATCTCATGGTTGTGAACTCCGTTAAGAATGTTCAATCTCCAATCATTTGTTTCCCTACTAAGATATCCACGAACCATGAACTTACACCCACATTTTCTTGAACCCGTTGCCTCATGCTTCAATCTTTTTTTCGGCACTCTGTGGTCGCCACTCCTTTCACAAATTAGTTGCAACATTGGATTGATCAAATTAGATCTACGTATAACAATTGTAAATCCCGCCCTATTTGCTTGACGACGTACCCAATTAAGCAAGTCATCTCTATCTTTCCATTTAACTTCGCTTGAAAAAAAATGAGCCGTGTCAACTTCGTTGGCCTCAAGAGGGACAACACCGGAGTCAACATATAGTGAAGCTTCAACATGGACAGAAGCTTCAACCTTAGGCGGTATGACATTTTCGGAATTATCGACAAACATAGGTTTTGTCTCAACCGGATCAACATTCGCATTTTCATCCATAACTATGAATAAACAACAAATAACTATGAATAAATAACTTACAATTGCAATAACATCAATATCAAAATTAATTAAACCTAAAAAAAGTTAAAAAAAAAAACAAAAAAAATTCAAAAAATAAGGCAGTAAGCCTGTTTTTTTTAAATTTCCCATCGGCACCTAGCTGCCGCTGCATTGGCAGTTAACTGCCGATGGGATGATCTGGCGGCAGTTAACTGTCGTCGGGGTAAATATGTAATTTTATGGTGTGTTTTAGCTTTGTTTGATGTGTATAAAACAATTTTCATATGAGAAACTAGTGAACTACAATTCGCTAAACCTTCTTGAAAAATAACAAGCATCCAAATGAGATACTTATTTCTCTTCAAACACCTGCCATTTTTTTACATACTTCAGATATCCAACCAAGACCATGCTCGCATGCATAAAATAATGTTGAAGATTTTAGTTGTACAAACTCCAAAGAAAGCATGTCCTATTGAAACACCCACAATAAGTTTTTTTAACAAAAAATACTACAATGTATTTTTCGTTGTTTTCTAAGGGGGTGTTTGTTTCAAGTTTAAAAATGACATTTCTGACAATACACGGCTAGGAAATTATTATACACACGTTTGTTATAAGGTTGAGAAAAAATATTTCTGGGTAGAAAGGTTCTTGAGAATGAAGTAACTTCCCATAACTTCCATTATTCCCATGAATTTATTCCTTTGTGAGAAGGTGGGAATATGCATTCCCATGAAATCCTACTTAAATTTTAAAAAAAAAATGTAACTTCCAATTTTCCCAGAAATGTCAACTTATTTGCCAAACACTTTTTTTAAAAAATACCCAGGAATCAAATTTTCATATTTTTATTTCCGGATAAGTTATTTCTGGGTATAATTTGTGTGTCACCGAAACAAACACCCCCTAAGAATATAATTTTTGTTGTTGAATACTACAATATAACTAAATTTAGAGTTCCCCCTATCCAAAAAAAAATATAAATTAGAGTTAGTTATTGATATAAAAAATATAAATTATTGCTGAAATGTAATAATGTATAGTAATTGGTGGGCCTATTTAGTAAATTTTGTAGATAAAGTGCATTGGAGATGTTGAATTTTATTAGGTATTGATATTAAAAAGACTTAATTGCACTTTCGATTCTCTATTTTGTTAAAATTTAGAAAATAATCTCCCTTTTTAAAAATTAAATTTTTTAGTCTCTTCATTATTAGATTTATTTATTGTAATTTTGGTCCCCAACTCATATTTTTAGCCTTAAAAAAAATATGATTATTGGCTCCAAAAGTGGTGTGTTACCACCGTAATCTTGAATTTAAAGAGAACTATAACATTTAAGGTTAAAATTCACATTTTTTTATGCACAAGAAAAATTCAATTTCACAAAAAAAGAAAACAATTTTAAAATAAAAATGGAGGGACAAAATAATTCAATTTTAAAATGGAGAGATTATTTCCATAAATCTAATAAAATAGAGGCCAAAAATAAAATCAAACTTATTAAAAATTATAAATGAATGATGTATATACGTTATACTCATTTAAAATCCCATTTTCACAAAGAAAATATTATTGTGATGCTATAAAGATGAACAACTAAAACTTTTTTTTTTTTTGAAAAAAACATGATTTTAGTTGAAGATTCTGTTATTCCTATTTAATGCCATATTTAAGAGAGTCTGACGATGCTCATGACAAAAATTTGAAGGATCATTAATGGAAACAACGCGGAATCGTATCCTTTTACTGATATACCCCTCCTTCATTTCTGCCATCAATCAAAGCCTTTAAAATTAAACTGAAACAACTGTTTTAGATTGGCAGTATTGAGAATTTGAGATAAGAAGAAAGATGACGTGGCGTGGGTGATTGTGATTAGCTTTTTTATGGTGCTGTAGGTGTAGAAACTTTATTTCAACCCCCTTAAGTTAAAAAATAATGGCCATATCGAATTTATAAGGAAAAAACAATTTTTTATATTCATTGAATATTTAATGTATTTGGTCTATAAATATATATACATTAGTTATTTAATGAATCTAAAATACTCCCTCCGGTCATATATATATAAGAAAATTTTCAAAAAACATTTTGGTACTATTTATAAGAAAATGTCACAACTTTTAAGGTGAAGTTATTGTTTAAAAGACTTTTCTACCCCTAATTTAATGTTTGTCTTTTTAAGGTGGGTGGTTTGCTGGGTGCGTGGTTCGGTCGGTCGGGTGTGGCTCCATGTCGTTTTTCTGGACTGACCCGTGGTTGGGTGGGAGGCCGCTTTGTGAGAGGTTTGGTCGTATTTTCGACTTAGCTATTAATAAGTCCATTTCGGTGTCAGATACGTGTGGCTTAGGGTGGGGTTTTGATGGAGAGGCGTGGCAGTGGCGTAGGCGGTTGTGGGCATGGGAGGAGGAGTTGTTAGCGGAGCTTAGGTTTTTACTGCTTGACATCTCTTTGCAGCATAATGTTTCAGATCAATGGAGGTGGAAGCTTGATTCTAATGGGGGTTATTCCGTTCGAGGTGTGTATCAGTTGCTCTCTAAACAGGAGGTCCCTACTATGGATGCTTGGTCGGATCTTGTTTGGCACAAACAGGTACCTTTGAAGGTGTCTATTTTGGCTTGGCGTCTGGTTCAAAATCGCTTGTCATCTAAAGATAATTTGTTGGCTCGTGGTATAATCTCTATAGAGGATCAGACTTGTGTGACTGGGTGTGGAGGCTATGAATCGGCTCAACACTTATTTCTCTCATGCTCGTGTTTTGGCCCTTTGTGGAGTCTTATCCGGGGTTGGCTCGATGTTTACTCGGCTGATCCGCCCACTGTCCGGGATCATTTTATTCAGTTTGTGTCTTCAGCAGGTGGTTTGCGTTCTATACGATCTTTTTGCAGCTTGTGTGGTTATGTACCGTGTGGGTGATTTGGACTGAAAGGAACAACCGTCTTTTAAAAAATAAGGAGAGCTTTATCTACCAACTTTTAGACAAAGTAAAAGTTAATACCTTTTCCGTAATAATTCACATTATTGGTGGTCGAGCCCCTTTGTTTGTATGTGTATCGGCTAACCATCTCTTAGATGCTTTTGGGAACTGTGTACTTGTTGTTTGAGTCCTTGGTTGACACACCTTGTGCTAATTGAGAGGCTCCGTATTTAGTAATATATTTCATTTTTGCTTGTTTAAAAAAAAAAATTGTGAATGTATTTAATGCTTCACAATTTTTTATGAGGGTATAGTTGTAAAAATATTAAAAAAGTTATATTAATTAATGATCGTATTGATTTTGATGTTTTTTGTTTTTCTTCTTATAATAAGGGACAAAGAGAGTATATTTTTTTGCTTATAAATATGACCAAAAAGAGTAGGTTGGTTGGTAAAGACATTGTAGTGCTTAAATATTAAAGTTTGATTTTTAAATTTCCAATTTATTTAACTTAATCGGTGAGTTTTTAATGCACCATAAACTCAAGCACAACAGTAAATGAAACGGGGATTGGGGAAGAATGGAACCTACTACTTTTGTACTTAGTCAAACTCACATGCTTTGTTGAGTGTTTGCAATGATTGTTATTAGATTTGACTAATTTAAATGTTACTAGTATATATTTATCTAGAAAAATCTTATTTATTTAATCAATCATTGCATCAATATGAGAGACAGTAAATGAGTGAATAACCCAATGAAAATTAGAAACATAATTAAAACTTGCTTATTAGACAAAATTATCTTTTAGTTTGTACAGAACAATATTCCATTTGTTCCTTTTAAATATTATGAGAAACATCGAGAGAAGTTTCAAAGACATCATATATTAATTAGTAGTCTTTAAACTTTGATGTTAACTCTGATCTTGGTGAGTTTTTGAGATCTAACTAAACTATGTAAAAATGTCCAAAAAAACGCATACGACTAAAATATGTCAAAATAGGATAACCTAACCTCTCAATGTTCAATATTTACTTCATTTAAATTCTACTGATTGGGAATTGGGACACTTGGGGGGGGGTATCCAAAACAGAAAATGAGGAAATTGTGTGACTAAAGAACACCAAAATAAAATAACTTAATCTCACAATATTAATTATATGAGAAATTTCTGGAATGATCGATCTAATTAAGCCAGATTACTAAAGTCAATTCTTGGGTCTTGGACTATATAGCTGGTTGAAAATTGGAATGGAATATTTCTAAATAAGGATTTGGAAATGTTCATGATAATTGACCTTTTTTTTTGGTGTAGTTGTGTGATAATCTTGTTTTTTCTCGGTCTTCTTCCATATATAACTCTTTGTTCTTCCAATTCCTTAGTCAAGATAGGGCCACTTGATGCCTACTAAGCAAGAGGTAGTAGTTAGATGGTTTAAACCTCATCATGGTTGGTTTAAAATTAATGTCGATGATTTTTTTTATAGCCTCGCCGGGCAGTGCTACACGTGGAGTTAGTTCTTGCTCAGTTGTTTGGACTGAACCTTGGGCTAGGGATGGCAAAACGGGTTGGACCCGTCGGGTCTGCCCGTTTAGCCCGCCTATTTTGGCGGGGTGGATTGAGATTTTGAATCCGCCATTAATAGGGTGTCCGCCCCGCATAACCCGCTAAAAAACGGGACGGTGACGGGGCGGGGCGGGTTGACCGTCGGGCTTAAACAAAAATAAATAAATAAAAAATTCAGGCCCGTTGTAAATTGTTCATCGTCAACATCCAACCAAGAATCAAACACCGTTGTTAATTTGGATTGAAGACCACTTATTGTTATTGCTTACTATTTAATTAATTTTTTTTGGGTGTGGATTTAGATATTGAATCAAAATTTTGTTTTTTTTGGATTTGAGTATTTCCTTATTGTTTTTTTCTTGTTGATTTCATTTTTGTTGATGTGGATTTAAACATAGAATCCTAGTTTTGTTTGAGCTCTTGGATTTGAGACTATTTTATTAAAGTTTGAAAATTGCTTTTCCCACTTCAAAGAAGGCTAAAAAACACCAGTAAATGGCTATTTTACCCCGGCGGCAGTTGATTGCCGCTGAAATGGTGCGCTGGCAGTTAACTGCCGTCGGATGCATCAGCAGTTAGTTGTCGTCGTCCCCATCGGCAGCTAACTGCCGCTGCGATCTGTACTTATGAAGCTCAGCAACCAGAACCTCCAACTTCATATCTTCAATCTCTACAAACTCTCCCAAATCTTCCAAAAATCCCAAAATTTTCAACTTAAAATCAACACTCCAATAACAAGTAAGTTTCCATAATCAATTTCATTGTCATTTTATGCTTATATGTTACATTTATTATCTTAATTTTTTTTTTTTTTAGTTTTAGACTTTTTTTAATTTTTGATTTTTTTGGCAAGAAATGATAGAATGTTTACATAGAAATGACTTATGTTGCTTAAATGTTTAGATCTTTGCATGTTTATGTTGTAACTTTTAGCTTTAGGGTTTATGTATAATTTGCACTACAAGTGTTTGATGAAATGTTTGAATGAGTTTTTAATTGGATTGTTTTTAATTTCTTATGGTGTAGATCTGAAAAAATGGCTCAAGTATACTTTCATGTATCCTTCAACGGTGGTAACCAACATTTTTTCAAGGTTCGCGATGATGTGACGTTAAAAGAATTGAAGGATTTACTTCATGAAATCAACCAACGAATCAACCACGGAGACACGAGGAGGGTGGAATACGTTTGGTAACACCGTCCATCGTTTGACTCAAACGGTAATTTGTCGTTCACTCGGTCGGAGTTAACGAACGACGACGACGTGAGGAGCATGTTCTCGATATTTGCTGAGCCGAACATGATCCCCCTCGAGATGGATGTTACGTTGCTGAGGTCGCCTGAAGATATTCTCAAGAGTTTGATTCGGCCGGATGAAGATGTTTAGGTAGTATTATTATGTTGTGTCGTTGTTTTGTTGGATTTTTTTTTAATTTTTGAAAGTTTGCGGCAAATCTTGGCATTGAAGTGTCTTATACTTAGTGTAAATGTTTGCAAGTCTTTTTGAAAACTCAGAAGAATGAAGAGAACACAGCATGTATTCTGCGGAATCAGCTATATAGGTTCTCACATCGATTCCTTTGTATAAGATGAGTGTGACAAAAGGGAACGCAGTTCTAAGATGTTGTTTTGTACTTGATCATGCTCCTCTGTCAATTGAAACTTTGTCAGTTGGCAGGGCAGTAGGATTAAGTTCAAAAGAATATATTGGAATGCATTCCTTTTTGTCATGACTCATCTTATATGAGGGAATTCGATGTGAAAACATATATAGCTGACGGCGTGCAATGATCTGCTCCTCATTTGCTGGCCTCGGAGGAGATCCATCAATAGGTGGCAGAATCTTTGGGTGAGACACATGTCCGTACCACCTCATGTATCCCTCCTCGTACTGCCATGGCTGATCAACCTCCCTACCCCACGCAGCCTGAGGAATGATGTGTACACAGAAGTCTAGGAAAGCATGTGCAACTGCCTGATAAGGGAGAGGAAGCACAGACGTCGGAGCTCGGGGGATGTCCTGCACGTACCCGTATTGCCTTTTAACCCGCTCAGGCAAGTGACGGTAGATGATGTCACGACCACACATGATCCAGCCTGAATACCAACATATCTCCACAAACTCATGGATCTCCCTATGATCCTCGTATGGCATCCAAGTAACATCATCCATCTCCAAACGATCCAGGGCCAGACGGTATGGCTTCAGATTCGCATGACCCCTGTGTGGAATCCATCTGGCCGCGCAAGGATAGTTTTGCTTGTATTCATCATTATGGTCATGTGGGTAGACTTCTGGAAAATGTGCCAAGAACCATCCCTGCACAAACCAAACACATTTGTAAGTTATTAGCAAACATAGTAAATTAAAAGGCATAGTAAATTAAAAAGCATAGTAAATTATTAAAAGACATAGTAAATTAAAATTATTACCATAAAAAATGTCGTGTTTCTCCCGATCCTCTTTCCTGCAAGTGAAGAGGCCTCGGATAGAGTGTGGTAAAGGTATGCCAATGCCATTCCTCCCCACGAGTAGTCCCTCATCCAGGTCTCCATCGTATGCAGGTATACCAGGTCGATGTGTTTGTTGCTCAAGTCACTGAACAACGTACATCCAAGCAGGTATAGGAGGAAACACCTCACACAGGCATCCCTATGCCTGGCTAGCTCCTGGAGCTGCTCCTGTGTCTCAGCAAACGCTAATGTGGTGGCCACACTCAGGTGATCCTCATAAAGCTCCTTCAGCGCCTTATAGCTAATGTAGCCACCATACTCAGTCTTGCAGTTTTTCACTGCATACTCCTGGGTGACACCTAAGTTCCTCACCATCAATTCCACCCCATCAACCTGAGACACCTTCTTCCTATGGCTCAGCATCCTTCCTTCAACAGGAACATGCAGCAGACACGCCACATCATCTAAAGTGATGGTCATTTCCCCAGTAGGCATGTGAAAGCTGCTGGTCTCGGAATGCCACCTCTCGCTTAGCGCCTGGAGCAGAGCATGATTAACAGTAGAATACCCTGTGTACAGCAAATCATGCAACCCACTCGCCCTTATAAGATCCCAAAACCAGATTTGATTCGTATGTGGACTCCGGAGATTTGCCACCTTCGCCCCGTGATTTATGCATCTCATCCTACGGGTGTTCCGAATCTAAAATAATAAAAAAAACACCACATAAATCAAAAACATACAAAAAAAAGCATATACTTCATATATAAAAAATTACGCGTGAACAATAATCGAAGACAAAAAAATAATCAGACAACGGCATGTGTTCATGTCATTTTTTTTAAACGTTATCATACAAAAAAAAACATATACTTCATACATAAAAAATTACGCGCGAACAATAATCTAAGACAAAAAAATAATCAGACAACGGCATGTGTTCATGTCATTTTTTTAAACGTTATCATACAAAAAAAAACATATAATTCATATATAAAAAATTACGCGCGAACAATATTCGAAGACAAAAAAATAATCAGACAACGTCATGTGTTCATGTCATTTTTTTTAAACGTTATCATACAAAAAAAACATATACTTCATATATAAAAAATTACGCGCGAACAATAATCGAAGACAAAAAAATAATCAGACAACGGCATGTGTTCATATATAAAAGTTAAAAAAGAAAAAAGAAAACTTACATTATTTGCATTATACCACAACGGTAATGCAACTTGTGAAGCGTATGATGACAACAATGAGTCATCATAAGGCCCTCCAGGAAATGGAGCCACATCAGGTAACTCCTCGGGGGCTGTCGCAGCCGCAATCTCATCCTCATCTAGCGCAGCCGCATCGTCGTCCCCACCCTCATCAGCAACATGCTGGACGTCATAGCCACCATCTGTGGCATTATGTAGATGCTCCTGATAATGCAGGTACTGGGTGGGGTCCTCCACCTGCGACACCTGCTGTGTCGGCTGAGAACTACCCTCGCCCCCAACAGGCCTCCGACCTCTTCCCCTCTTAGGCATATGAGGGTTTGCAGCCTGTCTCTCCCGTCGGTAGCTGCTAGTCATGGGCTGCTTGCCAGCTCTTGTCGTCCTATCTTGGTTCTGATCAGACATATCTACACAAAAACCAAACTAAAAAAATTAGGCATAATAAAAACGTCATTCTATCACAATTCCAACATTCTCACAATTCTATCACAATCTAAACAACATTCATCAACATACTCATTTAGGCATTTTAACAAACACTTTGAGTGCAACATTCATCAAAATACTCATTTAGGCATTTTAATAAACACTTTGAGTGCAACATTCACATTGTGTTAATTATGTTAATTGGACAACATTCACAACTACATTATACTTAAACATAGTCTAAACAACATTCACAACAACTACATTCATCTATAACATCATTAACTACACATTCAATCTACCAAAATTTTAATTTAATCTTAAACCCTAACCACATGCAATCTACCAAAATTAACAAAAATAAACCTATCTAAACTAACATTAACATTACAAATTATTAATACTACTTACTTGTTGCTAATGGGTATGAAATTGCTTGAATTTAGTGGAATGGAATTGGAGAGGATTGGAGAGAAATTGAGAGAATTTGGGAGAAAATTATGTTTCTAAACCTGTAAACACAGGTTCTGTTCTGATTCTGTTTATGTATAGATCGCAGCGGCAGTTAACTGCCGATGGGTCCCAGCGGCAATTAACTGCCGCCGGGGTAAAACAATCATTTACTGGTGTGTTTTAGCCTTTTTTAATGTGTATACAACAATTTCCTTAAAGTTTTATGGTTTTCTTGTTGTTTTAATGGATCATGGATGTTTGAAGTTTAGTTTTATATTTTGATTCTTTGAATAATATTTAATTTTATGTTATTTTTACACGTTTTTGCAAATTTATCAATTATTTTCTAAAAAAAAAAGTTGACGAGGCAGCCCGTCAATCCGCAATGAAACAAGGCGGGGTGAATTTTTCAATCCGCCATCACTAGTTGGTCCGCCCCGCTCCGCCCCTTTTTTGGCGGGTTAATGACAGGGCAGGGCAGAACGGGGCGGGTTGGACCACTTTGCCATCCCTACCTTGGACACCAAGACTTGGTATAAAGCTTACAAAGACTCAAAACGTTCCCTTAATTATTTTTGAACTAGATTCAACAGTGGTGGTTAATATGTTTCAATCGGGATCTACCTCCAACGTGCATCTTCAACCTCTCCTCCAAGAGTTACTTTCAGATCGGAGAACTTCCATTACTCGTGTCTATAGTGAGGTTAATCATTGTGCCAATTGTTTAGCAAATATGGGGCATTGGGTTCCTTCTTTTGATTGAGTTTTAGTTGAGGACTTGAGGTTATTCCTCCACCTTTAAGCATTATCTTAGCTAATGATATAAGGGGCACTACTTTGCCATGTTTGACTTCGTAACTTAATTTGATACAATTAAAGGTACTTAAATTTTGATAGGTTTTTTACATCTAACTTCATTCACGTTTTCTCTCCCTTTTGGAGTTTTTTTGTTTTAATTTTTGTCTCTCAGCTGTTGGATTAACACCAGAGAGATAGCTGATGATACACAGGCAGGAAGCGATCCTTTTCCGAAAAATCTGGCTCATATCATATAGTTTTTTTTTTTGAGAGGATCATACCATATAGTTATTGTCAAAAATAAAATAAAATCATCATATAATTTATTATTTAATCCTCCCATAACAATGCTTGTGGAACAAATCCTTTAAAAAAAAATGCATGTGGCACAAGTCTAGTCTAGAACAAACGGAAACCTAACATCGTTCCTCTTCCTCCAGGCTACTCACAGTGCCATCTCCTTCTCTTTCCTGATGTTCCACTCAAAGAGGCAATGGTGCCATCTCCTTCTCCGTCCAGTTCCACTCGATTTCTTCACACCAAAGTTAATTGAGACCGTACAATTCCATGAAACATGAGAAAGTGATTTTGGTAGTGAATTGATGATGTATGAGCATCGTCCTGCTCAAGATAATTTACCCGCTGGTGATGCTACCCAGCACGTAATGGCTCAGGCCCTCTTTATTCAAAATAATAATAAATAATATGTTAAACAGTCAAAATAGGATAACCTAACCTCTCAATAATGAGTATTTACTTGATTTTAATTCTACTGTTTGGGACACTGGGGGTGGGGGAGACAAGATCCAAAGAAAATCATGCGACTAAAATATGGCAAAAGAGGATAACCTAACCTCTCAATATTGACTACATCTACATGTCATATAAAACACCTAACCTTACAAAAACAAAGGGAAGAAGTACGAGCCTAACTTCCTCTTTTTTGGGATGCAAGTAAAATATTAACAGCATTAAGCCAAGGAAAATAGCTAAACCTATATCTTCAATAGAACAACCATATCAAAGTGCTTCTGGGAATCGTAGTTCTGCTGGGCCAGGGCCCAATATCCCTTTCTGCTCGCTTATCATGCCCAGCCCAATAGAAGAATCTAATACATGCCCATTTATTTCTTCATCCCACCAACTTGTTCCCTGTCAAAAATGTACCATGCAAATGCAAGTGAGTACCTTCCACAAAAAAATAAAATAGTTTAGATGCAAAATGATTTAGTTTTTAACTTGTAAAACGATTGAAAAAAATAATTCTGCAAAGCAAAACCCATGAGGTAGAAGCATTTGCACAAAATTAGTACAGTATAATAATTCTATAAAGTCACAGTTAGGCAAATCATAAGCAATTTCAGAATTATCAGCCTTAAAGAAACAAGCTCATTGGTTGATTGCTTCTCCTTGAAGAAAGTTAGTTACATGAAAAAGGGAGGAACCTAAAGTTAACCACTTTATCTTTTCACTATAATTTAATTTTGATGTAATTTTGTCAAAATTTATCACTCTGGGTTAAGGCTTTCTCTCCTTTATTCTCTTGAATGACTCAACAATATTGGAAGGTTTACTAGTTTATTTACAATTAAACAATATAGAGTGTCACCCACCATGTGAATAACCAAGGTTTTATTTGATTTTCTTCATAATTTTTTTTTTTCATATTTTGTTTATAATTGAACTTTTTCATTTTTTGACTTGATGTTTCTTGCTGGTATGGCACACTTGCATGCACATGAGACTCAAATAAAAGCAAGCATGACAACATGAAAATTCTTACAGATGCACAACAAGAGGACAGTAGAATGTGTGGGACAAACTGTGGAACCAACACACAATGGTCAGTATTTGCCAAGAGCAAGATTTTTTTTCTTATGTCCAGTGTAAGAAAGAACCATACCGCAATTCATATATATTTTTTGAGCATGTTGGACAGCTCTTTTCATTAACAAGTCATGTTCAATTGGATTGAGATGTCCGGACATAAGTTTTCAAAACTAAAACCTTTTAGTGCGTGTGCATGGTGGTCGACACTGTGTTTTAAAATAATGTTAAAAAGCATGTCATATGACTCGTTAAGTGAAAGAATAGAAAAGAAACAGGCACCTGACACATTCTAAGAAAATAAAACCAAAACTGATCAAAAAAATAAATTCTTATAAAAGTAGTATACATCGAGGTAAAATAGCTCATAATAATCATTAATTACCTCATCGAGAATATAACTAGCATCTTGCAATATTGGAGTTGTAATTGGGGGTGCAATTTCTGGGTCAGGCTTTTGAAATATAAATGTTGTATAGAGACCTGCATTGGAGTGGAAAACCCAATATATGAGTATTCTCATAAACAATAGCTGGAAGTGAACCTAAGAAACTTACAAGAAATAACATGATAAAAAGAAACGATTAATGCATTACCAAGCACGTCATATGATCGAGGAAGAAGTCTACCCCTAGTATCCAAAAGGTTTGGAGCATAGTTTGTAAGCAAGCCTGCTAATTGTGCTCTTACAGCAACAATCAAGGAAAGTAAATTGAATAAGTATTGCAATTGCAAACTACAAAGTTGTTAATAATGCAAATTATATAATTGAAGGATTTAGCATAGAAGGATCGGTCTCCTCCAGAGAAGGTGACACTAACCTGTTGTCATCATAAAATTCGGTCAAATTTTGGATCTCCACATACTCAAGACCAGCTTCCCTGGCCAGCCTGTGTTTTATGTAACAACATACACATGAGAGTGAGATCTATTGTAAAAGTCATGATTGAAGATATGAACCTAAAAGGTACAAGCAGACACCCATTCCTTCGGAAGTTTAAATTTTACTACTCATATCTAATAAAGTCAACTTCAGCATGTTTGGAATTTCTTTATGAGTGAAATCTAAGCAAAATCAAGCATTTTCATTTTAAATCAGAATTGCTTGGTAACTATTACACCAGAGTGGAATTAATACAGTGCATTGGCACAAACCAGCAGAACTCTCGGTTGTCGATCTTGAGTTTTTAAATAAGAACGATACCTTATTAAACTTGGAAAATGAACCAGGCAATGGGTTTCACCTGAGACATCATTAGCGAATTTCAGCTGATACTTCTTTCCAAATAATGGAAACCTGCAAAGGTTAAGGAGATTCAAATGAATAACAATGAACTGTAACTGAAATCAAAGTATATGCAACACACAGTTAATACATTATGGAGATGTGTACTTTTCTTCTTCAACTTCAAAAGTAATCATGTAATTCTCTGTCCGTATGCAGTTGGGAACAATGTTTGGCTTCATACTGCTGCTTCTGTTGTGATAGGATTCAACATTCTTCTGATACTTGGCCCTACATGCGGCCATTGTTAACACAACTAGTATATTTGTGTATAAGATCTCATGCAGACTATAAATGAATTCTAGGAGAGTAAATACCCAATTTGGCCTCTGAAACTGTAAGACTTTATCAATCCCTAGAATTCCAATTTTGGAATCTTGTTAATGTATTGGGTATTTAGAATAAAAGAAACTATTAAAAAAGATCTCGAGATTAATGAGTTGGATAGGAATGTGCTATATGATAGAACATCACGATGTCGTTTGATCTGTGTAACCAACCCCACTTAGTGGGATAAGGCTTAGTTGTTGTCGTTGTTAATGTATTTGGTATTTACTCTCAGTCCTACAATTTCAGGAACCAAATTAGGTGTTTACTTGATTTTTGGAAAGAACAGTAATTACAAAAGTAATAGGGCTCAACTGCAAAAGTGATGTGATGGATGAAATGCATATGCAGAAAATGGATAGAAAAAATTACAAGTAGAAGAACAAGGAAAATTGTTTAAACACGAGAAGATCATTCTTTGTCTAGTTTTGTACTTCATATTCCGTGGATTTCGTATGAAAGCACTGGACAGAAATAGATCCCAATATTATTATAAGAGCATGCCAGAACTCAAATAAATAGATCATCCTGACAAAAGAGGAAAGTGGTATGTACACCTTTTTTTTTTACCAAAAAGTATGTACACCTTAAAGCCAGTCACTAGCATAAAAATCTGAGGGTATGTTTGGATGGAGGGTATTGGAGGGGAGGATTTTTTAGGGTTAAGTCAATATTTTGGCATACATTTGAAATTTTAAAAAAAAAAAGAATAATATTATAGACGGCCAAATAACATTTCAATCACACTTAATTTATTTTTAGAAACATGTCATAACTTCTTTAATTTAGAAAAGAAAAGTAAATCCTGCCCTCCAAAATCTTCCATCCAACATACCGTAAATTTAAGCTGAGGATCAATCAGGAGATCATGTTTGACACTACTTGAACATTATAGTAATAACTGAGTAAAACAAGACTGATAAATGAGAAATTTATGTCATCGTTGGAAGAAGGCAAAAACATAGCTCAAAGGTGACACTAGAAAAGAACTAGTAGAAATTTCACTATGAGAATTAGGTATTTTAATACAGCATCTACCCGAACCCCAATGGAAAATTGAGCCCTACAAAGTAAACACAAGGATTTTATCCAATTTCATATCAAGCTTAAGAGATAAAACTGAATAAATGGGACAATGTACTTGCACGTCTATTAGATTCCCTGGGCGCTGTTTCTCTTGAGAATAATGGAAATGTTTTTGCTTGCAGTAACGATAAAAATACAGAAGAATCCAAGAAAATCCAAATTTTCTATCTTTAAGCAAAACTACACAATGTCATGGAAGTAGTTCATTCAAAATGAAATATACAAGTATAACGACACTTTTATTCCATGTAAGTCGTGTCAAATTGGTAGACTTTCCACGAAATCGACAAAAATTTATTTGGACACATGCCATGAATTTTCTTCCACCCAAAAAAATAAAAATAAAACAGAGAGCGTGCAACTAAAAACGGGGGAATAATAGGCCTTTGACAATGAAGTCCCATACCATATAGTAGATGAGTCAGGAGTAATACCGAGAAAATATCCCCCTGGCTTCAGTAGAGATGACACATTTTGAAGAAGTCTCTGTGCTTTCTCTTCGGTTTCAAAACACAACTGCATTAGAGATGTTAATCAGAAAAGGAGCAGTAAGCGAATCAGAGGGGGCTAATTAAGAGAAGGAAAAGGTGTCTGAAGTGATAATGACAGTAAGCGAAAACTAATATACCAAAAGGACTTGAGAGACTGCCTAACTTTGCATTTACTCTATCCTCTTTTTTAAAGGAGATTTATCAGAGTAAACACGAGGTTAGAAAATAGGACTAAATGCACTTTTGCCCTATGCCATTTGAGCGAATTCTGGTTTACCCCTGTAAAAAAAATAGATTCCAACCTTGTAATTTAAAGATTTTTTGCTTTTAGACTTGCATGGAATCTGACTGTACAAGATAGATGATATGGCAACTGAGTAAACCAGAATTTGGGCAAATGGCAGGGGGCAAAAGTACCTTTAAGCTTGAAATTTGATGTCATGAAGGTTTAAAAGAGAAGAATGTTTAAATTATTACAAGGTTGGAATCTTAAAAAAAAAATATAGTGAATTGCAGGGGTTAAAGTAAAGTGCATTTAACCCTAGAAAATAAGATAGCAAAAAGCAAGGGGGTTAGAAAACAAGAGACCCTGAATTAGGAGGTAGACATCAAGGTTAATAGGTAAAAGTAAAAGATGGTTAAAAAAAAAAAGAATAGAAAGTACCTGCAAATGTTGCAAACAGCAGACAAAATCAGCTGTATAGGTCTTGTCTTCCAAACGCGTTTCTATATTTTCCTGTAAAAATGAAGTTAAATTAACAAAGAAGCAGCAAAAACCCTAAGATGGTTGTTGAAAATAGTTAGATAATTAAGAAAGGTTATAACTAACTGTGGAAGGGTCGAGGTGAAAGAAATGGGTGGTGCAAGATTTATTGTTGCTCTCCCCCAAGGTTTGTCGAATTTGTTCTATGCCAGACGAAGAAGAAATATCTGCTCCAATGCAACAATGATCCATTAATTAATTAATTGAAGTTAGAGATGATAAAGATGAAGAATGCATAGTTACCGATGCCAATGTAGTTGGCAATTTGGGCGTCGAGCCATTTATGAGCATCAGAGACTCCTCCACAGTAAAACTCGCAGACGGTGGCGTATGGGTGAGCGAATATCTTTATCAAAGCCATTTTCGCAAAATCGTACAGACGTTGATGGTTTGACATTGACGACGACGACGACGACGACTCACTCTTCCCCAATTGACTACTACTACTACTCATCGTTTCCCTGATTCTACCTCCGTCTAATAAACTAGTAACTCTCTTTTTGAGAAGAGGCAAACAGAATAAATGGTGTTTTTCCAATAGAAACTAGCAAAACAAATACTATATAGTACAAATTAATCTTGACTTTACAGCCATAAATCTCTCTGACTTCATAAAAAAAAATCTGTTGTTAAATAAATCGTGTAATACTGGTCAAAAACTAAATAAATAAATTGTATAATACAATTGTATTAACATACTTAATCATAATTTACGAACGATGGACCACATTTGAAGTTTGATTAGAAATTTGAAATTCTAATCTTCTTTAATACTCTAACTAAATAATAATAATATGTTTAGATTTGTTAATTATGTAGCGTGTATTCCTTAAAAAAAAAATGTAGCGTATATAAAGAAAATAACATTTTCGAATTGGTCAATGTGGTAGTGTATAACTTACCAATTGCTTAATTTTTATTGAAGAAGAAGGAAGTTATATTTATATTTTTCGACGCGGTTAAGTTGTTACTCTAAATTTGTTAAATTACATGTTTGGCATGTTAATAAATATGATATACGTGCTCTCGTTCCATCATAATATGAAACTTTTACAAATATCCATAGATGATATTTTCAAAAAAAAAATGAATTTCTTTACAAGTTTTTTGTAATATTCTAGATTTTTTATTTAACCAAGGACCTAGAGGGTGGATGGCATAAACCTCTATATCACTTTTAGAAAGCAGGAGAATTTGTTCCTTCTATAACACTCAGAATTATATCCATACATTTCACTTTCAATTGAGAAGGGTAAAATTTAAAATTTGGATGTAGTAGCTAGATAGAGAAATTTTTCATTTTTCAACATCTCGAGATGGGGGCCCACGAAGAAACCTTGGTGGAAGCAGCGCTCCGAGTTTTGAACACCGCCGACCCATTCGAGAAGGCGCGACTCGGCGACTCAGTCGCTTCACGGTGGCTCGATGGCACCATCGCCGAACCCTTCAACCCTTCTATCGACCTTCACATCCCTGATCGCCCCGCAAGGCTCTCCAGCGTCTCTGCACTTTCTTTCCAATAATACTCTTCTTGTGTTCTATGAAATTCCTCACTGACATAAATGGCTTATTTTGTTGTTTTGCAGGTGAAGTTGGTGGCTCCGAGTCTCATGCCGAAGTTGGGTAAAGCAGGAAGCTTGCAAAGCAGGGTAAACATTGTGCACAGTCTTGCTCATATTGAGAGTTGGGCCATTGACCTATCTTGGGTACTTTTTTTTTTCTCGCCTTGTGTATCTATATATGCTACTTTTTACCTCTGAAATCTTAATAATGAAGTATAATTTAAAATTGGTTCATCTGTGCATGTTTGATATTCAGTTTATGAGGTCCCGAAAGTACAACTTAGTTGCTACCTGCGATAACGTTGATATGCAAGAGTCTGAGTTCGAACTCAGGATTCTCCGCAAAGTGTGCGAGTCTAACACCAGGGTACTTGGAAAAAAACAGAAAAATATTTGGTTTATGATCGTGTTCCCACATTTATATTCTAAAAATCTCGTATTAGTATAGAGATTAGGCGGATCCCACAATTAAAAACCAATAAATTTTATAGAGTGCTTCTCTTTTTGTCTCTCTGTCTCCGTATTGAAGGATTTTTTTTTTTGAGTAATATGTATGTAAACTGCACATTTCAATGTGGAATTTTGATTTAAAATAAGTTTTGTTAAGGGCTATGTGCTACACAATAGCAATGGAGCTAGACAAATAGTTTAGAACTAAGACCCTTGCGACACATGCATTTGCATGTGGAAGGTGGGTTTTTTTAACCTCTAACAATCACGTGGGATGTATATGATGCGTACAATGCAATATGAAATATCATAACGTTGATATGAAGTACAAGAGAAAACTTGAGAGAGTATTAGAGTAATAAGAAAATTGGGGACTGCCAATTATAATAGTCCTTAACTTTTTCTTGCCACTCAACGGTTTTCACTTTGTTTTATCCTATGAACTAACAGACCTGGATATCCCGAAACTGCTTAAGTATCGATGTCGTACATCTATCTGATACCAATATGCATACTGTGCTCTTAGATACATATCCAACAAGGAGTAGCCTCCATTTTTTAAAAGAAAATAATAATTGATACATTTGGGATAAAATTTGAAAGGATCCGGCTCCTCTAAAGTGAGTAAAGTGAGCAACTCACTTTAGAGTGTAGAGTGAACAATATCAACCATTAATTAATAAATTAAAGGTAGATATTGCAGGTACATCATAACAAATCATGAGTTTATTACAAAAACAACCCTTTATTTTCTCACTTTACAATTTACTCACTTTAGAAGATCCTTGCCCAATTTGAAAAAAGCTTTCTGTACAGCCTTGTTCTGTACCAAGTTGTGAGCAGAACTAGCGTGCACACCCCTTTATTAATTCTTTGATCGGTGATACAAAAAATAGAGAGAAATATGGTTGAGATATTAATGCAAATGTACATGTTCTGTTTTGATCATGGCGGTGACCGACATCTTGAATTGAAAGAGTTTTCTCTTCCTGAATAGACTTGGGATTATGCTTTCTTGGATCATGAGAATTGTGACACTGGTAACTGGTTAAGGCAAAATACATCTGTGACATATTTAAAGGGACAGTAATGTATTTTTGAAATGGATAAGAGAAAGATAATGTCTATGTTTTTTTTTTTGTTATGATCACAAATTCGCAAGTACCTTTTTGTAAGTCTTGATCTTCATCTAGATACATAGTTATACTTCTCGTATACTTATACATTAATTAAAGATATCAATGTCACTTTTCAAATATTATATGTCATGTTGCAGTAGACCATACCAATATCTTTAAATTTTAAGAATTTCATGTATCCTTGGATTCCTCGCATCTGTGTATCACACGAGTATCATATTAAATATATCTGTATATGGGCTTCATGGGTTTTATGTGAGGTCTTCATCCTTCTTTTTTGCACAAAATAATGAAAAAGAAATTTGATCATTTCATGTTCCCATTTGCTCTTAGCTTATCTCTGTGACTAAGCTATGGGCTCAACATAAATCTTCTTTGGTGGCAAAAACATGTGATCGCCTCTTGTTTGTCTCTGCACAGTTTTCTATAGCACCTATCTTCTAGTCTAAATCAAGTGTTCACTGTTCAAAAAAGATTTACTTCTGTAACCCAAGCCCCCTAAAATTTGAATAAATTGCACTTTTAGATGTAGATTGCTGAACTAAAATTTAGTTGGCTCTTTTAGCTGTGCATTTGTTATCGTTTGTTTGGAAAACATTTTGTTTTTACATACAGTTGATGGGCTACTGGCCTGCTTTATTGGCAAAAGTATTCAGATGTATAATAAATTCTTGCAGGATATAATAGCTCGTTTTGGTAAGCAAGAGGCAATGCCTAGAGAATTCTTTACGGATTTCGTGAAGGTGGCACAGGATGAAGGGAGACACTTTACTCTTCTTGCTGCACGACTTGAGGAGCTAGGTTCTTATTATGGAGCATTACCGGCTCATGATGGTCTTTGGGATTCTGCCACTGCCACTTCCGAGGATTTACTATCACGATTAGCAGTTGAACATTGTGTCCATGAGGTATGTCTTACATTGGTCCTTTCTGCCATTACCATTTTTGGTTGTTTATGGTTTTGCTTTATGTTTATGATGAATTTGATGCAATTAACCTCATTAGACAACTAGATCACTTTTTAGTGAAAATGAAGATTGAATCAAGATGGTTGCTTGTCAATGCATAATTTATGGTATTTTTTGGGGGGTAAGGTGGGAGTGGAGTGCTTAAGCAATTTTTGGGGGAAAAAAAGCCTTCAGAAGCTCTGATTTATTGGAAAAGAAATCATTGTGTTGCATATAGGTTTCTTTTTGTGATACTTGAGTGAGACGAGAGTTTGTCCTATCTCCTGGGGTCTTATAGTTTCTAGTATTGGTCAAGTCCTTCTCCTTTGGAGAACTGAAGAGAGTTAGGTTTTCAAACACAAGTTGCAGTTAAATGTTTTATCAGCAAATTTTGTTTTGGGGTAGCACCATATGGAGTTCTTTAATGTTTGTAGCTGGTGCAAAATATCAGAAATTTTGAATTAGGAACTCTTGTCTTCGGCAGGACTTAAAAAGGATTTATGGCTTTGTTGTTTTAATGTCATGTGTATTATGTGACGAGGTGTTTTATCCTTTGGTTATGTATTTTTTCTCCTGCACTGTTTGATAAAAATCAACGAAGAATTCATGAAACAATCAAGTGAAAATAAGGATGTTTCTCTCGTAAATTTATTTTCTGTTAGTTATATAAAGTATACTTTTTAGTGAAAACTATATAGCGTTTCACATGTGGTTTGGTGCTAAGTTGGAAAGAAAACCGAGTATAACTATTGAATTAAAAGGGTAACCGGTGCTATAAAGCTCCAGCCATGACAGGATCTGGGAGGAGTTGGCTTTATTGTGGATATTTTTTAAGCAGTTTTGCCTTATATTTGCAAAAGGTTAATTTCACTGCTCAAAGCAATGATTTCCTAATCACATAAAAACAACTGCAACTATTGCATCAAGGCTCTTCGTTGAGTGTAATTCAAAGCTGTCTACATGTTTATCATTGTAAAAAAAAAGTTTATTACATGATTACCTTATTGCATGATTACATCATTTAACTGTTTTAACAAGTTTGACATTAACATGCTCAAACTCATCAATTGAGGTGGAAATACAATTTTGGATTATTGTATAAAAGAAGTTTTATATTGACAATATATCTAAATTAAAACCGATTTATTGTTTATTAGGTCAACAACTAAAACGGAGTAAACATTAACGGTTTCCCTTTTTCCGGCTAATATATCTCCATTTAATTTAGTATTATTGCCATTAGGCTTTGAATCTCTTAGGCTTGATGCTATGCTGATTTCAGACTAAAGTTATCTGAGAATGGGCTCGTTGTCCTCTTTTCTCTCTCACACACATGGTTACACAACATCAATTTGGTCTTAATCTAAAATGTACCCCTTGGTTGAGTATCAATACAGGCCAGAGGACTTGATGTGCTGCCTACAACAATCTCACGTTTCCGCAATGGTGGTGATGACACTACAGCAAATTTACTAGAAAGTGTAGTTTATCCAGAAGAAATTACACATTGTGCTGCTGGAGTCAAATGGTTCAGGTATCTATGCCAGAGGTCTAGAAATCCATCCTCAGACAAAGAAATTTGTGCAGTGGAAAATGGAACAACAACAGAGGGGGATGAAGTGATTTCAAAGTTTCATGCAGTAGTAAGGACATATTTCAGAGGACCTTTAAAACCACCTTTTAATGAGGTTGCTAGAAAAGCTGCTGGATTTGGTCCCGAATGGTATGAACCTCTTGCTGTTAAAGTGCCCAATGCATAATACCAGTTTTAGGCCTTTTATATTTAAAATTCAATGTATTGTTATTTATTCCTTTTCTTTTTATAAATATGTTTCAAAATATTTGATGTTTTAATCGAGATCTAATGATTTTAGAGAACATTGTTCTTAGAATTTGGGTTGAACTAATTCAACCTTTACAAAATGAATAAACATTCAATTTAGTCTTTAAACTATATATAGGGATTTGCTAGAACTCACCCACTGATTTTTATGTGGGAGTGTTTTAGCAAGCTACACCTTCGGGTGCATTTAACCACTTTTTAGTTATCATTTGCTAAAATACTTAAGTGGGTGTATTCTAGCAAATGTCTATAGGAGTTACTAACATACACCCACTTATTTTTCAAAATGTGTGTTATAGCAACATACACCTCAAAGTGTATTTATCAACTTTTAAGTTATAACTTGCTAAAACATTCCCACATAAAAACTAGTGGGTGTGTTCTAGCAAATCCATGTATATATTCATGTAAAAAAGTTATGAGTGAGTTTAACTTGTAATATTATTTAACTAAAGGTTTCTATTTTACGTTATACGATTTTTTTTCCCTTTATTTTTTTTTGTTACAAAGCAAAAAAAGACAAAAGGAAAACAGGAAAACAAAGACTAGAGTCTAGGAAAGAAAATTCCAAACGCTTCCATCTTCAAAAGGTGCGACAGATCTTCAGGAGGAGAGACATGGATAAAAAGCTGAGTCTTCTGAAGCTCCAAGTTTGGCCATAAAGTTCGCACAATGATTACCCTCTCTAAGAGTATGACAAATAGTAACGTTACTTTGCTCAATCAAGTTCTTCACATCTTGAATCAAGACTGCGTAGATATGAAAGCGCATGGCTGGCCCTTTGAGAAGATTAATACTGAGTAAAGAGTCAGAGTAGCAAATAATCTCTTTAATATTCAAACTTCTGGTCAAAGAAATCCCCTGATAGATAGCATGTAATTTAGCATGCAGAATGTCAGAAGATCCTTGAATGAAATACGAGAAACCTGACAAATAAAAACCAGCATTGTTTCTAATACTTCCACCAAATCCTGCTCTAACCGGGAGGCCGAGACAACTACCATCAACATTAAGAATGACACAAGAATGGTAACCAAAAAACATAAAAATCATAAAAATCATGTATATTTATATTTAAGAGAGTAACCAAAGAAAAATATTTAAGAGTAAAAGCATAACTAAGTAATTGTGCTCAAATGATTAATTTGTTCCATCAAAAGACAAATTGTTTAAAAAAATTTGAGTTTAATTTATGAGTAGAATAATTTTTTATCATATTTTGCTTATCATTATCATCTGAAGTTTGGACTTTAGGCCATACACCTAACAGCATCAGGTGCAGTTTAAATACTTTCCGATCATTATATTATTTAATTTAATGGCAAGAAAATACATAAACCAGCTTTCTCTTGCCACCACAAAAAGCAACTCCATCGCTACGTTCTTAATTAAGACCACAAATAAGAACAATTTTAATTTTTCGGCTGTATTGGAATTGCGTGACATGGAAGTCCTTACGAAATGGTTCACTTTATATGGAACATTTCTTACCTTTTTTTTTTTTAAAGGTGGAACATTTCTTAATTTTAGTTAACGAATGAATGAACTGGTGCCACGTATAATAAATTTGATTTTTTAAACAGTTAGAATAGATTCTCAATTCTTCTTTTTTTGATGCAATAGATTCTCACTTGAAGCTGAGATTTTGAGTTTTTTGTAACATATTTTTCAGATTAAATATATTGAAACACAGATTATTTTACATTCAATTTAATTTTAATTAAAAACAATTTTCTCTTGACAAATAAAAAAAACAAGCTTCAGACGCACGATAATTTAAATCAACCCACGTTTCAAATGCCTTCATTAATATTTGAAAAGAATCTTTCAACGACATCAACCAACCAATTTTTGGTGAAGCTTGTCGATACACATTATTTTTGAAATTCAGAAACTTTGTATTTCTTTTTTGAGACACTAGCATGTCCTTAAAAAGAAAAAGAACAATTATATGAGACTTACATTAATATTCTGTTTTGTACTCACACGATAAACCGACATCTTAGCTGCTTTACACATCTGGAATATTGCAAGCCATATATACAAAGTAGTTCTAGACCCCTCTCCAGATCATGCAATCTGCTCTTAGTGGTGGTAAATAGTTTGGGATATTTCTTGCACTGAATTATGTTTTTCACGTGTGTGCAGCTAATCAAATCAAAAACCAACAATGTATTGGTCCAAGTAGTAGATGATATGAGATTTTAAATCCATCTGGACTGGTTTGGTGGTGTTAATTTTAGACTTTGGAGTGTGCTCCTCTTCAAGGTCTCAGGTTCGAATGTGTCAATTTAAATGAGTTAATTTAATTTCTTCAAAAAAAAATATGATATGAGTTTTTTAAACGTGTGGTCAAGAGTTTCTCAAAAAAAAAATGATATGAGTTTTTTAAGCGTGTGGTCGAGAGTTTCTCAAAAAAAAAGATGATATGAGTTTTTTAAGCGTGTGGTCGAGAGTTACATCTCCAACTATAAGATGATATGAGTTGTTTAAGCGTGTGGAGAGTTTCATCTCCAACTCTTGTCTATGGAAAAAAATCAGTTGAAAGATGAAAACATATGTTATGTATCCACAAGTTCTCCAATAAAGATTAGCCATTGTTAAACAACAGTAAAAATTTCGTAACAATAACCAGGTAGTTAAAAAAACTAATCAAATCAAATGTACTTGAACTATTTCAACATTTAATAATTTAAAAATTTAAGTAACTATTATTTTATCACTTTATAATGAGTGGATAGATCATTTTTTATTTTTTTAACGAGATTATAGATAATTTTGAAATAAACTCGTCATTCACGTAGTTTCTTTTTTTTTTAACAAAGTTCTCACGTGCTTTAACAAAAAAAATAAAAACTCACGTGCTTTCTGTTAATTACTACTACCTCCGTTCCTTTTTAATTGTCACATTTTGACATTTTACACAAACCAAGACAAACTATAAATGTCACTACTTTTGATACAATAATTTATATTTTTACTATAATAACCTTATTCATTTAATATATCATCTCATATATTTCTCTCTCCGTAATAAATAACTAAGGATAATATTGGTAAAACAATATTTAAAGTTGCATTGAACTTTGAAAGTGACAGTTAAAAAGGAACAAAAAATTTCTTCAAAAGTGACAGTTAAAAATGTAGAACAAATAAAAATAGAAGAAGATATATTTTAGTTGTTATAAAGTGATTTTTATATATTAGCCATTTTTGTAACTGTCTTCAAGGAGGATTAAAATTTCATATTTAAGTCTACGTGATCATATAGGGCCATTGCAATATAAATGGCTTGATATTCAAACTCTGAATTCTTTACTTATTGGTTTAAAGAGATGAAATTTTGACCACTCAATCATTTATAAAAAAACACCATTTTTAAGGTTATCACTTATATATAAATCCTAGGCAGTCTGATAAGCATCTTTTGCAACCCTAAAATAGCTAACCCTAAAAAATTTATGAAAAACAATTCCTGCTGAGAGTTGAACCCCAGACCAAGTTCTGGTAGATCACAACCATTACCACTAGATCACTAAAGTTTTTTGTGACTTATAGTTGCTTTCATTTTATTTATCTAGCACAAATGCGAGTTCACTTTAAGTCATTCTCACAACCCTGAATTCCAACATCATTTGAACACGAATTGAACGTCATTCACACACATCATGCGATTCAACTTCATTTTCACCGCCGCCGGTGACCCCAATAACAACATCCCTCCACTGTTGCAACTGCCACTTCAACGACACATGCCGCCGTAACTGCCACCGCCGAAAAATCACTTTCTATCACTGATCCACACACATCACGCCGCCGCCGCAACTGCCACCTCACCAACAACTGACTGCCGTAAATGTCATTGCCGATAACTCGCTTTCTCTCACCGATTCACACCATCTTTCATCGAATTGACAAAAAATTATGACCAATGTTGATATTGATTGTCTGAATTTTGTTAATTTCGAATCCTTGACATTAGGGTTTGAAAATTATTGATTTTGTTATGTGATTGTGTGAATTTTAGCTTTTTCTTCATTATTCTTTTTTCCATACTAAATGTTAAGTAGTGTTGCTCTAGCCCTAATGATTAGCCTTACTTTTTAGTTATAAAAATTTATGAAAAAAACTTCGGATGGGGATCGAACCAGGTACCACATGCTTTCAATTCACAACTATTACCACCAAGGTACTGATGTTTTTTATGACATGTGATTGTTTCAATGTTGTGTATTCAACACAAATCTCGGGTCCTCTTTCTTTCAATCTCACAATTCCTAAATCATTTCTCACTCACTTTCATCTCTCTCACCATCTTGCAATTGAACCTAATAACCATAACACCACCCTTTTTTACGGACCTAATTAATTTTTATGAAAAAAAAAATATGCAAGGAATTGAATCAGATAACACATGAAAATGTCATTTTTTTAAAAGTCACTAACGCCATTGCAATTCCTTTTTTGATAGTAGTTCCTTTTCATTATTAGCGGTTCCTTTTTATTATTATTATTTTTTATTTCAATTACCACGTAACGTTCCTTTTTTTTTTTCTTTCGGTTACTAAATAACAATTCCTTTTCCTTATTTTTTCCTTTCGATTAACAACTTTTGCGATTAGGATCAATTTCTTGGTGCTAGCTTTTGTATATATTTTTTCTTTTGATTTGTCATTTTTATTGCAGTCCATCTTTTATTTTTGTTACTTTTTGAGATAGTTTGATAACATAATACTGAATATAACTATAAAAGTAATAATATAGTCATTTGATAGTCATATATGAAGCTATACAAAACCCGTGCATCGCACGTGTTAGAGTCTAGTAAAGTTAAACAATACATAAATAAGATGCTTATGTCAACAAAAAAAAGCTAAAAACAAGCCAAATATTATGAATGTATGAATTAAAGTGGATGTCCATCCATTAGCCTTCCACACACTTCTAAAGAGAATAATACAAAAGCTTTCATCTTTTCTAACTATGATCATCTGCTCTATTTTTTATCTTGTCATTTAGTTTATTTCGTAACACGTTATTAGCACGGACTAATCATGAACCTCAAATTTATATAAAAATGATTTCATTTGTCCATTTTGAAATAAATCTTAGAGCTCCTGAAGAGTTTTTGAAAGATGATTTATTAAAGAAGAGAGATTGAGATTAAACATGTAGGAATGATAATTATTTATTTAAGATTACAGATTGAGTATTTGAAGAATAACAGTCTTTTAAATCATAAAACTTGTATAAACTAACTGCTCAAATTGTTATATATGGGAAAATCTCATTTGTTGTACACTTCAATGGTTTGTTACGTCACTAGATGCAAACAATGATTGTTTGAGAACTTGATTAAATAATGAAGAACTAATTGGTCCCGAAATACCGTATTGTAGTTCAATTGAGGGACAATAATGCACCTCGATAATTATTCATGTTATCATATATTATTTTTATTTTAGATATGCAAGTTATTTGTCTGTTCTTCAACATTAATGTGTTTGATTGAGTTCTATGATTGAACACATAGATGAAACTTGTGGTTTGTCTTTGAGAAGAACGAATGCAACAATCTTTTATGAATATAATATCATGTACATTGCTTAGTTGAAATGATGGTACATTAAGGGAGATGGAACAAAAAAATATTTTTCAAAGTCGTCGGTTTTTACATATGATCTTTAAAAAAGTGGTGATCTAAACTTTTGTTCGAGTGATAATCTTGAATACTTTTTACAAAACAACTCCCAAGACAAAAAAATTAGTAATTGGTACAAAAGATTAATATTTTTTGTCACAGAGATGATTTTTAGTTGAGAGGGAGAAATCAATATACTCTGCACTCTTTTTCCCTTCACCATGATTTTGTCCCAAAGGGTTTTTCTGCTGAGGTTTTTAACGAGGAAAATATATCGAATATTGTACTCTTTTTCCTTCACTATAATTTTTTTCCCTACAATGTTTTTTTTTCTGAGTACGGTTTTAATGAAACATATATTTGATGGACATTCAAGAAGGAGTGTTATGAATATATCAATTAAAGTGGATATCCATCCAATCACCAAAAAAAATTGGATGTCAATCCATTAACCTTTTACACACTTGTGAAGGGAATAATATAAAAGCTCTTATCTTTTCTATCTATGATCATCTTCTTTATTTTTGATGTGATCATTTAGTTTATTTCATACACCACCAAAATAGTATTGCTACAATTGATTTTTTTTTGACAGACGTGTGGTGAGTTTTAATACGAAAGAACATCCACTAAAAGAGATTTATCCTTAAAAAAAATTCACATCTCATGTCAGATACCTATGACTAGTCTTTAACTTTTTGAGAGATATACCGATAAGAAAAAAAAGTTAAAAATCAGGGCAACAAATCTAGTCACAAAGCACATATAGCATTCCCTTTTCCTTTTTTAAAAAGCATACAATTATATATATATATATATATATATATATATATATAATAAGAGATTTTAGGATGACTTTTTCATTAGTTTAATTGTCTTTAAACAAATTTTTCTATAATATGAGTGTTGTTTGTGTCATTAAAAATATAAGAGTTTATATTATATATTTTTTTATACCGTTAGTGTCATTGAAATAGATAAACATGTTTAGTTTGGTTTGTTATAATTTGAAAGTAACATTAATATTTATACTTTTAATCAAAATCAAAATTTCATAAAAAACATCTTTCATAATGTTCAAACGTTAGCGCAATAAAAAGAGCAGAAAGACAGACACGTGAGGGCTCGTCTTTTTGCTAGTGTTGATAATGATGAAGACTACCATCCACAATAACATGTGGTGATCCGTCAACTAGGTCATTTTTTTTTAAGAGGCAAAAAGAAACTTTTATTAAGATTAATGATATTTGTACAACTATTTTGTGATAATTTTTTAGACAAACATCTTCTTTTATTTTTATTGGTCAAGAATAATATATATATAGATATATAGATGATTGTTTTAATATAATTATACAAATATCATTTTTGTTATTAAATTATAATGTTTCATATACGGCACAAACTATGCTAAGCTTATGCCAAGTACATGGCAAGTTCAAAGTTTGCAGAGGACAAATCCTCATGCGAACACCTCAAACAACGACAAAGAAAACTAAAAACTCCTAACGTACAATAAAAGTTTTAAATGTGTCATTGCTACCAACTTAATGCCTCCTAGACAAACCACAATCAAAGCTCCATTAACAAAGACAGAGAACTTCAATAAAGAAGAAAACTAAACATCCACCAAGAGACAAACTTTAGCTGAGCAAATCGAAAAATTGACCAAGGATCAAATAAAAAATTAAACATCATAGGATTTGCTCCATGCCACTAACAAACTGATGGACAACCGATGACAATATGAAGAATATCTTCTGCTAATCTGGAGCTAAACATACACAAATTTTAAATTACAATCAAGATATCTCTTTTTACACAGTCAACTTTGATCTATTAATTACTACAACAAACACACCAAAACAGCTCCTCGTAGAAATTTTTGCTAATTAACAAGGAGAACTTGAATTTCATCACGAGAACTAGGGGTGGGCATGGTTCGGTTCGGGATGAAAACTGAACCGAACCGAACTGAACTGTTTGATAAATTTAAAATAACTGAACCGAACCGAACTGTTTGGATTTTGAACTGAACCGAACTGTTCCAAACCGAACCGAACTGTTTCGAACTGAACCGAACTGTTATTATTGGTACCATTGAAAAAAATATAAAAAACCAAACAAAATCGAATTTTAGAAGGTAAAACCGAACCAAACTGTTTTGAACCGAACCGAACTGTTTCGAACTGAACCGAACTGTTTTGAACTGAACCGAACTGTTTCAGTTCAGTTCTAGAACTGTTAGTAATGGTTCAGTTTTTTTTGGTTTGGTTCGGTTTAGTTCAGCAATTCGGTTCGGTTTTTTGGTTTTTTTGCCCACCCCTAACGAGAACGAGAGCACCAAGCCGCATAGAAACAACAGAAATGCATGATTGCCATCCTACACATTGATGCAATTTTGGACCGATAAAAACATAAATATCCTTTTTTTTTTGTTACAAAGCTAAAGAGCAAGAAAACCGAAAACGAAAAACAGAGAGCAAGTCTCTCAAGAGTCAAGAAAAAGGTTCCAGCCGCATCATTTTGCAGGAGAATAAGAAGATCCGCCGAAGGAGAGTCATGACGCACGAGCTGAATATTGGACGAAGCACCAAATTTAGCCATAAAATCCGTACAAAGATTTTCCTCTTGAAGAGCATGGATAACCGAGATGTTTCCCTGCTCAATAAGATATTTTATGTCTTGCATCAAAAACGCGTAAACATGGAATTTCATGGAGGGACCTTTGATAATGTTGATGTAATGTAAAGAGTCGGAGTAGTAAACTAGATCAGCAATACCCATGTCTTTAGCCAACAAGAGGCCATGATAGATGGCAAAGAGTTCAAGAATATCAGAAGAATTATGAATGTAATCGTAAAAGCCTGATAAATAAAAACCATCATCATTTCTTAATACTCCGCCAAAACCAGCTCTTACGGGTGAGCCAAGACAAATATCCATTTTTTTGTTACAGACAAATATCCATTTAAAACAATATTAATTAATTTACTTACTAAAAAAATTAATATAATATATTGTTCAAAAATACAATTAATAAAAAAACGATATTAAATACAAACCCAAAGAAAAAAGACTTTTCTCAAAAAAAGTCAATAAATAGATATAAATTAAAATAGCATATACTCAAAACATCCACAGAGTGTCAAAAATGTAAAATGTGTGATGTATACCTATAAGAGTGTATACACAATGATAGATAGATAGATGAAAAAAAGTGATATGATATATCAAACATGTGTTGTAAAAAGAGAGAGATTAAAGTAAAATACTCCCTCCATAACTTTTTATAAGCAAATTTGACCAATTCACATTTTTTAAGGAATGTGGTTTGTGTTATTTAATTTAAGTTAAATAACCTATTTTGCCCTCATTAATTGTGGTGTACAGTAGTATATTTTTAAGGTGTTGTTGTTAAACGTGTGTGCATTTAAAAAATTAAAGTAAGTGTATTTCAGGTATATTATCCTTAAATATGACAAAAAAAGTCAATTTTGCTTATAATTAGTTACAACTGAAATGGTTGAATTTTGCTTATATTTTGTTATGGAGGAGTAAGGTGTTATAATGAATATAAAAAAATATGAGATGTTTAGATATAATGGTTGGTCAAAAATAGACCCAACGAATAAGACTCACGAACATACCACGTGTGGGTTAAAAACCCCATTTTAAAAGCACAAAACTACTTTAAGAGTTCGTTTGGTGCACGTGATATGATAAAAATGATAGAATATGAAACTGTATAAAGATATGAAATAATATGGACATGATAAACATTTATCCTATCACATGTTTGTTGCACACGTGATAACAAACATAATATCATATATATCACAATTAAATGATATAATTAATCTTGTAATTAATTATAATTAAACTATTATTAATTAGATACAAAACTATTATTGTCAATCGTCTTCTTCTTTTTTTTAGAGGTGTCATAATCTTCATTCTTAAAGTTCAATTAAAAAAATCATGACTTCTTCAATTAAAAAAATTGTTTACTGTCTTCTTCCTTCTTCAATTACAAAAATATATCAAAACTTCTTTGTGTAACTTCAACCTGTAAAAAAAATCATACACCAACAACAACATATAAAAAATTTACAATTACAACCCAAACTCTTAACCAAACTAATTGTTGTCTTTGTTGAAAATAATACGAAATTCCAAAACTCTATGTTTCATCTCTTTTCAAATTTGACTTGAATACAAAATAGACAATCAAGAAAGAAACAAACAAACAATTAAGCAGATTGAGGAAAAAGTGATTGTAGGGTGGAATTCGGGTCAGATCTGTAACAAATAGAATAGATGAAATTGAAGAGTTATGGAGGAAGAGATAGAGGTCGATGGACGGAGAGCATAGAGAACATGAACGATGAATTGAGAGAGAGGACAAAATAAACATTTTAGTGTTAATCATGATAGGGTAATTCTATCCCACCAAAAACTAAGGATAAAAATAACAAATGAGAGATATGATAGGATTAGTAATAGGTTTTAATTATCATATCATATTAGTGCACCAAACAATGGATTTATATATGATAGAATAGTTTTATCATATCATGTGCATCAAACGGGCCCTAAAAGAAAAGAGAGTGTATTCAAAATCCTATACTCGGTTAAAAGACTCTTGTTCAAAAATCTTTAAATAAAAAGAAAAATTTCCATCCAACAATAAATTGATATATGTGCTAAGGGATTTTGACATATTACGTAAGTGGTTAAATGTTTGATCCCCGACTCTCATACATGGTAAAAATTTGATTGAAAGAGGTAGAATCCACTTTGTGTGTACAATAATTTTTCCGACAAAGATTAATCAATATTAAACGACCGTAAAAACTTTGTACATATATATAACACGGTAATCAAAAAAGAGAAATTTTCAAAAAACCATCTCCTTTCAATTATGTACTCCACCTATTTCTTTATAATTGACACATTTGCATAAAAATTTTGTTTTTAATTAATTGTCATTTTCAAAGTCCAATACATCATTAAATGTTGTTTTACCTATATTACCCTTAAATATTTATTACAGAGAGATAAATATATAAAATGAGGTATTAAATGATTAAGATTATTATATGAAAAAGGTAAATTGTTGTATCAAAAATAGTAAAAATATTTGTTGTCTAAATTAATGTAAAAAAATCAAAATGTGACAATTAAAAAGGAAAATACGAATAAAAAAAGAAGATCCAACATTAGTGCCGTTTAGCCATAACTAATACTCACCTCAGTAGGTGTGGGTGCAATCACGACCCCAAGTCAACTATCACTCATATTTCTTTCAAAAACATTAGCCAACAAGTTTCCAAAAAACCCCACTAAAGCTTTAGACATAGACATATCTGCCACTTAAATATTTTTACTAGACACTAAACCAAATCATCTACTACTGAATATCTCGTACATCATCTTATTTTCCTCTTCTAACCAATTTGCTCCATACATAAGAACTCTGACTTTTGGACAAATTATATGTTTACGAAGCTCTTTGAAACCTTTCTTTTGATAAAAAAAGAGATTGTTATTTCAGTCTTCTAGTTTAGAGAAGTTTTGATGTCAGTTAGGATATAGTTAAATTAAATAAATAAATAGTATAACAAATAGCTATTTCTTAAAACATAAAAGTAAAGAGGATGATGTGCTTTAATTTAAAAGAAAAATGTTGAACGGGTCACTTTATCAAATATTTGACAATAAATAACCAAAAAGTCAAAACAGCTTTTTTGAAAGAAAGATTAGACTCTATGATTGATTTTTAGTATGAAAGAAATATAATAATATTTAGGAAATTTGTTTGGTAGATAGAATTTTTTTTGGTGTCGATATTGTATAGACAAAATTAATTTAAAATTTAAATTCCTTTTAACTTAATTAAATATAAAATAATATTTTATTAAATAATTGTATTGCATTTTTTTTTGAAGGAAAATAATTGTATTGCATTCTTGGCTACATTAGTTTAATTTGTTAAAGAGAAAAAGAAACACACTATCAATGTAATTCACCCCAACATACGCTAGATTGTAGGATAGTTTGGCCTATTTCCAACTACTATGTGTATAAAATAGAGAAATTATGAGTGTTTTTATAAAAATATTACTCATTAAAAACACGATAAAAAGAAATTAAAAGAATTGGAAGAAGAAAAAACAATAAACTGTAAAATGTATGATAGAAAAAAAATTATTAATGTCTCATTGTATCATAAAGTGGGTTATAGTTTGGGTCAATTTTTTTTTTTGCAAAGTGACTTATAATTTGAGAATGAGAGATTATATTCAAGTCCAGAGATTTTTAGACTAAATTTGAAAGACTCTTTTATATTTAAATAAGATTTTTAAGTAATTTACTTAATTTTTTCAATGACAACTGATTCTCGCGAGCACGAATACATTAAATTTGTATTTGTGCCCTTTAAGTGATGGGTAATTAAAATATTCATTGATTTTACCTATGAATATTTATTAATGTAGACACCACGTGCGTGTACGAATTTTTCCCATATCCTAGATATATGTAAGAAGCTTTTGATTAACTGATCTTCAAATTATATGAGACATATAATGTGAATTCTCCCATTCTAATTAAAAATATTCCAAAATTTAAATATTTTGCTTAAGGAGACAAATTCCCTTTAATTACCATATGGATCGATCAATTGTTGGTCTAGTTATACATCTCCACAAAATAAAATATAAAAGAGTGTAGTGGTGGGATTTATATATTTGAGTGATTTTAATCTACACTCCTTTCACTTTTACGGTTAAACTCTTTAAAATTACGACAAATAAAATGATTAAAGAAAGTTTTTGATCTTTATAAAAATATCGCATTTTATTTTTAATTGTTTAAAGATTTTCTTCATATTATGGTACTTTAAATATTTTCTATCAACATTTTTGTTCCTCCTTTTTAAGTTAATTTATGTGTACCTTTTGAAATTTTGAATTATTTTTAGCAGTAATATTTAATACATAATAAAAAACTCCATTACAAAAGTTTATAATTTTTTAACAAGAGACAAATTAAATATGAATTTTTGAGTTTTTGGTGCTTAAAAATTCATATTTAATTAATTTTTTGTTAGAAACTTCTAAATTTTTTATTAGAGATTTTATAATATTATAAACATGTATGTAAAAACTAATTCCAAAATTTGAACAACAGGCATGAGTTGATTTAAAACGAAATTTAGTAATATGTATAACGACCAAATCTATTTAACTTTAAAAGAAAGTTAATTCATTTGATAATAATTTGACTCATCGTAATCGTGGTTCAACTTTCACCATCAATTTTATGATATATTTGATGAATACTCGTGTGTAACAACTATTTATGTTTATGGCTTGAAGCGACATGTAAAACTCGACTTATCTAAACTTTTTTTTTTCATAAAAAAGAAATAAAAATAAAAAATATGAATGATATAAAAGTAGTATTTTATTGGATGGCAAGGCATTAAAGCTTAACTTAATAGAGTTTAATGGAATCCCATTTTCATGGGGAGAGAGAGAATAAAAATCTTATAAATTGATAACATAGAGACTCCATTTTCTTCCCAAAAGAAGCAAGCAAAGGACTGTGAGAGAGAGAAAGAGAGGGAGTCGCTGCGTTTCTATCTTCCAACACTCTCACCGACATTCACACCAGACAGGTCTCTCTTCACTTCTCTTCTCTTCTCTCTCTCTCTCTTTTTTTTTGCATATCGTAAACCCTAGTAGTAGCGCTCAATAAACGCGCACCATAGATTAATTAATATTACAAATTTGTGTTTTTCGATGCTTCACCATCACATGTTGATGCTTTTCTGATTAATATCATATTATTATTACTAATATTATTAAGAAAATACCCTGGTTTGTTTTCTTATTTGATTTATCAACATATACTTGATGGAATGATCCACGCTACAATTGCCATAATTTATTATTGTTTTATAGAAATTGATTTCATGCATGCTGCAGACTGATTTCTGCTTTTATATTATTTTTTTTGAAAGGTTCTGCTTTTATATTATTATTTAATTAATTTCATACATGTTATTATATACTTTTATTTGAGGGGATGTTATTATATACCATTAAGTATAGAATCCCTAAAAAAAAATTATAGAATTGTAATTTTTCCCTCTTTTTCTGGTGGCTTGTTTTCTTCAATCGCTTTTATTTTATATTTTAGGAGTCCAGTGTTCAAAAATTATAAACTTTAATTTATAAAACTAAATAAATTAAAAAAGAAATACAATGCTTTTATACTTTGCTAAACTGGGTTTATGATTTTGTATATGTAGATACTTTGCTTGAAATTTAAATGTGATTTTTTTTTGGTGCTGTTGTTTTCTTCCCTTTATTCTCTGTTCTGTTATTTGGTTTTGTGAGTATTGATTTTTGTGTTCTGAGCTTATGTTTAAGTGAAAGGCGTCGTTTTTTGTTCTTTGAGATTTTGATTATCATTGTTTAATTTTTTGCGTGACTACTGGTGTATTAATTTATACAGAGACTGGAGCCAGTGAAGAAAAGGGTCGTTTATGGGGGACGCCGTAGAAAGAGGCTTGGAATGCCAGAAGACTATGGATGGGAAGGCGAGTAACGGGAATGGTTTGGAGAAGGAGATTCCTTCATGTTGTTTGAAAGCCATGGCTTCAGCCCCTGAGTTGGAGGCCAATTGTCACTCTACCGTTGTTTCTGGGTGGTTCTCAGCATCTCAAACTTGCTCTGGTCATTATCAGCTATTTTAATTTTGTATTCATCCATATATTTCCCACATCCTTTCCATTCCACTAACAACAATCTATTGTTTCATTGTGTGGCATATTTTTTTACAGGAAAATCAGAGGAAGTTCTTTATTTCAACAACCCAATGTGGCCAGGTGACTGTTATTTTGCATATGCAGTTGTCTTTGCTTTCATGTATTATTGCCTTGTAACATTGGACTGTGCGTTTTTTTTCTTTCTTTCTGATGTTTGATAACTGAAACTGCAAATGTTTTTACTATCAAAGGCGATCATATTCTTATTTTTCTTTATGGCTTTCTTGTTTATCATAAAATCAAATTTGATACAATTGAGCCTTCATGGAGAAGGATGAATAGGGGAGAGGGATTACGGAAGTTCTTTTATGTCTTTGAAAATAGCTCTTGGCCAGAGAGGATAAACTAAATGTTTGATGTTACAGTATCAAACTTCTTTGTTAATCCTTTTGGAGAAACATCCATTTTTCTATTCCGTCATCAAATTGATGATGTTATTTTCTCCTTTGTGAACTACATATTGTGGTAACATACATTTTGAAATGCTCTCACTTTGTTGCCAAGTATGTAATTTTTGTGTGTGTATGACGGCTGCTGATGGTTTTGGTGCGTGTCTATCATTAGGAGAAGCCCATTCAATCAAAGTAGAGAAGAAATTGTTCCAAGAAAAGTCACTGTACCAAGAGGTCTTGGTTTTTGAGGTTTGGCATTTTCTTCCTATATTGTTCTCTTTAATTCTACCTATAAATGAGAAGTGATTAACACTTATCTTCTTTTTACAGTCATTAACATATGGGAAAGTTCTTGTACTTGATGGGATTGTTCAGTTGACTGAGAAGGATGAATGTGCTTACCAGGAGATGATAGCTCATCTTCCCCTCTGTTCCATTCCGTCCCCCAAAAATGTAAAGTCTTTTGATCTGATCATCAGTGTATTGGGTCTCAACTTATATTGTGTTTTCTTATTGAACAAAATATTGAAGTACCGTTGGTTTCAATTCAAAAATACAGTTCTCTATTATCATTTAGGGGAAATGATACTGCAGAACTACGTACATCCTTTGATATTCAGCAGTCTCAATGTCGCTTCTTCCTGCTCTATTCTTTTAATATTTTGTCGATCTTATCATCTTGACAATGTATTGGTTATGGCTCCAATGCTCTTATGTGTATGGAGGAAAGCATTTGAGATTGACTAAAATTTGAAAGGATTGAATTCAATTCATTTTTATTATGCCTTTTTTCCCATATTGTTTCACCATCTACTAAATGATCATTATGCTGTTAATTCAGGTTTTAGTTGTTGGTGGTGGAGATGGTGGGGTTCTAAGGGAAGTATCCCGCCACAGCTCTGTGGAGCATATTGATATTTGTGAGATAGATAAGATGGTTATTGATGTAAGTTATGGTTTATTTTAATATAACTCATTTCATTAATGCAATGAACTTATTGCAATGTTTATTTTGTAGGTTTCTAGGAAGTTTTTTCCAGAGTTAGCTGTTGGGTTTGACGATCCTCGTGTACACTTGCATGTTGGTGATGGTATATATGTTTGATGCTAGTCTCATTTTAAGTTTGTTATCGTGCCAACTATGGCTTTAATTTACTGATTACAAACTATTAAGTCTATGTAAGCTTATTCACGTAATACTCTTCCCACCCATTTTTGCCAGCTATTGAATTTCTTAGACGTGCACCTGAAGGGAGGTATGACGCCGTAATTGTTGATTCCTCAGATCCTGTGGGTGAGTAATTTAAATTCAAAATGGTCTATCCAATATGTTCAGTAAATAATGCACATTATTGGAATTAGCACTGAACATAGCATATGCTATTTTGAAATGAAAAAAAGTAGTGTTTTGAGGAGGATCTATATTTTCTCACTAGTATGGAAATTGCTTAACTAGATCATTGACCCGAACCCTTGCATCTCAATCTAACACACTTGTCGAAGTTGTGGGTTTTAGTCTTTAGATAAAAAAAAGGAAGAAATAATAAAAGCTTGAATACTGTGATAATAGTTTGATAGTGACTTTCTACAAAAGGCTAGATACTAATTAATATTTATAGGGAAACAAGACTCTTAATCCTAGATAAATAGACAAATCAGTAAACAAACATAATAATATCTAAGTAATATAAAAATTAATTATAAGAGATAATCTAAGATACTCTAAAATTATAAAGTGGTCTAATGAGATAAACTAAGATACTGCAATATAATATAAATATATTATTAGATATTGAAGGAGTTTGAAAGAGGAGGTCCCAGGTTCGATCCCCGAAAACTAACATAACTAACTACGAACACTGCTAACATTTGCCTATTAAAGACAAAAAAGATACTGCAATATAATATAATATTAGATATTTCTAATATTCTACACCACTGTTCATATCAGATCTGTTCTGTACTTTTGTGTCAGTATAGCCTTCATTTATGAGAAAATTTCAGTGATGACTTTAGATTGTTTCATTGGTATGATTGATCATCTGTGTCACATACAATGTTGATTTGAATTTTATTGAAAACTGTGATTTCTTTCATATTGTTTTGTTGGCTGCTGGTATAGTGATTGACTATCTATGTGTCACATCTACATTACATATAAATCAGATTTGATTTTTATTCAAAACCTTTGTTTTCCTCCGATTTTCTCTGAATTTTTGTTCCTAAAATATTTACATTGAACCATTCGCTAAACTGAAACTGATTCGCCACTTATTAATTTCATGTAATCTTAAGCAGAGTAAGATTCTTCCTTTGTTGGTTGGTTATTTTAATCAACAACTCACAATATCACTTTTGTAATTTAGGTCCTGCCCAGGAACTTGTAGAGAAACCATTTTTTGAGACTATATCTAAGGCATTAAGACCCGGTGGAGTTCTTTGTAATATGGCAGAAAGTATGTGGCTTCATACACACCTTATTCAAGACATGCTCTCCATTTGTCGAGAAACATTCAAAGGTTCTGTACATTATGCATGGGCAAGTGTTCCAACATATCCAAGGTAGAGTTTACAACTATTCAAATTGCTGGTAAATTAGTATTTGATTCTACTTTGAAGTTCCTTTGATTTTACTTTTATAAAATTTCTATTTTCCAAGTTTTCTGTTTCTACATGTTGCGAGAGTAAGGGTCATTTTTCTTACAGTGGGACACTTACACCTCATGATAAAGTTGATCCCACTGATGGATCTTCAGTATTTGCCGGTCCCACAAAATTTATGATTATGGTTGGTGTGTTGCTGGAAAAATTCAATAAGAATCATGAAATTTTCATTTTCCACTTGTTGAAAATGTTACAAATTTGTATATATAAAAGTTAAAATTTTGGCAGTCGATCCTAGCCTTTTTGGTTTGTGTCACGTTGCATTAGTGTGCTTAAAGGTTGTGGTAGGTTTCCACATTACCTTCTTGAGAGGATTCGCTTTGTTATAATTGAATTTTTGGTTTTAGAAAGCCTGAGATTTTTACTTGCCTAGTTTGGCATTTTGGAACAGTATAGGGGTAACAACTAATCCGTGCCCTGACAATTACTAAACATGATTGTAATTTTGGTTCATCTTGATAGTATTGGTAATTATATGATGCTTATTGTATTCCTTTCTCGGTATGCAGTGGTGTGATAGGGTTTCTTCTATGCTCAACAGAGGGGCCACATGTTGATTTTGTGAACCCCATCAATCCCATTGAAAAATTAGAAGGCGCTGATAAGCATCGGAGGAATCTTAGGTTCTATAACTCAGAGGTAAGTATATGGTCCATATATTGCATTTACTTATTTAACTTTATTTATTGGTTCAAATTTTGCAACAAAATATCAGGCATTTAAGCGCGAATATCATAATACCTACATGCAAGAAAGATTTTACGACCCTTTTCTTATGCAGATACATACAGCTGCTTTTGCACTGCCTGCATTTCTGAAGAATGAGGTGAGGTTGCTCCGTCAGTAGCAATGTTTGCTTGCGTATTGTACCACTAGTCATCTGGGGAAATATAGATTATTGTGGGAGAAATAGGTACCAGGCGTGATTATTTATGTCATCCAATTCCGTCTGTGAACCCATTTAAGCCTTATTGAACTCTGGGCAATATTGGATGGCCTTGTCTCTAGTTTACAATATTATTAGCCTCTTTTTGTGGTTGCGTTTAAGATTGAAAGCACTCATTACCAGTTATTGATGTATTGAAATAATTTGGGATGCAGAGTGTGGAGTTTAACAAATATAATTTTGCATTTTGTCAAAATAAAATAAAGTTTCACATGGGAAGTGTGTTTATATGGCTTTTGTGAATCTGTAATGTGGGATAGTGGCTGAGTTGGATGAAAATTTAGTTGAGTTTGCAGTGCTTATTACCGTTGGTCCAAACTCTTGCTTTGGGGCTTTGAGCGAGTGACCATGGAACTTTGTCACATTTGAAGATGAAAGTGGTAAGGGAAGAATAAAAAGTAAATTCCATCGGTGTATTATGTTGAATTACAAAGTAGTTATGATGGTGAGTGTAAAATCTATGGTTTTATTTGACAAAAGTAGCAGACGAGTAAGCAACGGTAAATAAAACTATCATAACTATCTAATACATCTTAAACATCTATAGATGATGGTGGACAAAGTCATTAATGTTTTCAGCAAAAAAAATCCATGAATTTCCTTTGTTATTCGAGATGTTTAATATGGTAATGCTAACAACACACTGTCTAATACACTCTTTTTGTATGGGATTCCAATGATTTGGTGCGACCTATATAGTGTTTAAATATGCGTGTTATAGAGTGTGTTGGTAACACTCAACATTTTGCACTAAATGTCCAGTATCTTTGTTAATTCGAACAATAGATGATCTTTCAATATACTCATTTTTTAATTATTTAAACAATTAAATTATATTTTTTAAATATCTATACCACTCATCCAAAATTTTAAATCGGATTTCACTGATCTCACAATATACTCTAAAACTTATTAATTAAAAAAACAAAATCAAAAGTCAGAAGTTGCAGGCAAAAGAACCGTTGCCATGCAAATACACTATTGAGAGTTTGGATACTCTCATTTTGTACCAATTATACAAGACCTTTCGACAAAAAGTCTTGGTATTTGTGTAACCGCTTCATGTGCATAGACGATATTTATACTCTCAGGAGCCTCCTAAGAATATTGTGAAACTTAATGTGGACGAGGACAATAACTCCTTTAACAACCCGAGGCTAGCTGGTTATGATTAGTTAATTGGATCATTGTTCCCTCTTCTAATATTAATGTTGAATTACATGCAATCTCTTAGGGTTTGATTGTGACTTGAGCAACGATTAGATAAAATATAATAACAATAATTATTATTTTATCATTATAGTAATCATGTATATAATTACGAAAACTAGTTTTTACATATGTATTTTGTTAACTAGGGTTACAATTTCTGTTTGATGATATTTTAATTTATCAAATGATTAAATTAAATTATACCTTCTTATTAGTTTTGAAACTAATTTAAAAAAACTATTGTTATTTCAACATAACTTTCATTGATAATTCTAAATGAAAATGACTAGTATGTAATTACATGTTTCATTTAATTGAAATTCCAATGTAAAAGTAATAAACTGATAAAGGTTTCCCGAATTTCTTCCCTTGTATGGTACTGGTACCGTTATTCATTTTACATTTGCTCTAGTCCCGTTTTGGACTATCAGCCGTCACAAAGTGCCAAAAACAGACTAAAAAATATAATACGCACCAGTTTCATTTGAAAACATTTTAGCAACAATCATATACGTGTATATACAACTTAATAATCAATGCTTTTATACACATTCTATATTTTACGCTAACTTGAAAAATAAAATAAATAACAAAACTGACATCTTGGTCTTCCTATCATAATTTCATTTTAATGTTTCAGTTATGTGACACCATTTCTTTTCTTTTCTTACAGCACAAGGCATCCATCTCCATTGATTACACTATTGCTCTTCAGCAGTAAAATCTGGTTCAGCAGGCTTCTGGAGCATCATGGGAGGTAGTCTCTCTGGCACCCTGGGCTTCCTTGAGCCATTTTTACGTATGGCTCGAAGGACATTTGCAGCAAACCTTGAAGCATATATTGTGGCACCTAGGCTAGGTGAACTACCACCTTCCTTGGCCAATGCATCTTGGAGCCTATTCTCCTCTTCCCTTAGAGACTCTTCGAGCTTCTTTTTACAATACCGCCTCCACGCTGCTTGTATGAAACATGCAGCCCATGTACGCCATTGTTGTGAGTACAATCTGAAAGTGTGGCGAAGCTGCTTACTGTGAAGGCGCCGAAATTGAGATGCAACAAACTTCAAATCCTCAGCTTTTAGAGCAAATGCTTCCACTTCTGAAAGAGTTTGGACAGTCCTGGTTGAGATGGGAAGGTTGGATGCAGAACGAGGATCTAATGCCCATGTGAGAAGCTCCTCTCCACAGAAGTCACCAGCCTTGAGGTATTCAGAGTTGAAGAAACCGGTTCTTCCACCGTTTGTTGTCACGGTCAATAATTTGCCGCGCATTATGAAGAGCATCTCATCAACAGGATCTCCTTCACGAACAATGCAGCTTTCTTTCGTGTAAAGTACTGGTTTGAGACAGTCACACACTGCATCCAAAAGTTGCTCATCCATCTTCTCAAATATTGGCACCTGAAAGCTCGTTCAAGAAAGATAAAAAAAAGAGTTATTAATATTATATGGAAAATCAACTATAGCTTCAAAGCTTCCAACAGCAACGGTGATTGGCTTATTTTTCAAGGATTGTCTTAAACCAATCATAATTTGAATACCCATGATTCTTCACCAGGAAGCATGACATTCATGCACAAACTAATTTTAAAATAACTTCAACATGACTAATGTCTATCATCTCTCATAGCAATTACAATAGAAGACAGAAATTTATGACCACCAGTTAAAAACATGATCAGCACTAATTCAAGAGGTAAAATGTATATATGCAGAACATGGTCAAAAGAATTGCATATAAATATATGCTACGGTGCATGTATGTTATTCACTTATTTATTCTACATGTCCTAGAAGCAGAAATCCAATTTTTTTTAAAAAAAAAAAAAACGTAAAACCAATATTTGTTAGTCTTGTGCATGCGAATACAGTATAACATAACTTCCTACCTAATATATATTCTATTAAATGCTCCAGCACCAAACAAAATATAGATATACTAACACAGGGAATGTAGTTTTCTATTTTGAGGGACCTGCTAGGCATTATGGACAGACATATTCAGCAAAGAAATTCACAACCACTATAATCACAGATAGAAAAAGAATTTTTCAGAATGAGAAAACTTAAAGAAGAAACAAAGATCATTGAAAAGTAAAAGAACTCCTGTATTAAAACAAGTTAAAAAGACAGGAATTATGGAGAAACATACCCTCATCAGCAAAGCCAAGCAGAGATGACGCTTAATGTCCCTTCTTAAATCCTTGGGAAGATTACGGATCAAATTGTCTTCATCAACTCCTCTAGTTTCTTGCCATTTGTATTGATCATGTCGTCTGATTCTTTCTCTCAAGTGGTCAGGGAGTAGTCGATGCGACATCCACTGTTCTGCGTCTCTCCTTTTCACTCTCATCTCCTCCAATCTTGTAGTTGTTGACTGTAAATATGTCTGTTTTGGAAGAAAAATGAAGTATAATGGATTGAATTGTTGAGCAGAATAACCCAATAATAGAATGGTTTGGGTGTCAAACTATTTTTCGAGCAATAATGTCAATGTAAATAAATGAGGAACATGATTGTATTTAAAAGATGATAGGAAAAAATAGAAATATTTATGGAAGTGGAAGAGGATTAGGAACATATGTTTGCACGTACGCAGCACACTCCCATACATAGAGAATTACAAGAACTAAATAAACACGAATTCACTGGTTCACCCTATTCTAGGAAACACTTGCAGAGGCAAGGCAATCAACATCACTTGAAAAAAATCAAATGTATGCATTTTCCTTAGAAGGCCCGAAATATAAGAGACTATTATTACCACGCCCCAGGTCATAATACCACACAATGATCACTACTTCCCCAGGACAGCCCCAGAAAATAGTTCCACAAGAGCTTTTCATCCACTCCCCAAAAAGAGGACCAACACAAGGGTGGGACAATTAAAGCCCTAGTTTTAGACACACTGGCAAAGGTCGAACATAAAAGCACATAGTGATATTTATGGAGCAAAAAGACCACACATGATGGCAAAAAGGCCCAACTCCTCTCAAAAAGCTAGTTTTAGGTCTTACTCATCATTTGGCCTGGCCCTGCTCAATAAGTACATCAAAATTCAATACTGAACATTCCCACTGTAATTGTAGGAAGTGCTCTAATACCAAAAATATGATGTCCTTTTTCGTGAGAGTCTCCCAAAGGGAAAATCAAATTAAATAGCAATAAACAAATTTATAGTGCGTTTGCTAAAAAAAAATAGCCAAAAGAAAGACATAAAACCAGCAAATATTAACAAAAAGGGACAGATCTCAGGAGGAATATATAATACTGGAAACCAATTTATTCCAAAATAACAAATAGTACCAGCTTGAATTATTGTCTGATTAAATAAACATTATACATAATAGATATTCAGTACCAACCTGCATATTTCCAATGAGGAATGCAAATAATACCAAACCAGCAATGGAAATGAAAATTGCAAAGCAGATTTCCCAAACAAAGGTACTTGTTGCCAGGTTCTGACCAAGAGAACTGCAATAAAAAGGATCCCCCACAAGAGGGTGGAGGAATATTTAAAGAATGTTAGACAGTAACTTGGTAAAAATACTCAAAATCAACATTTAAAAAATACTATGGGGGGATTTGTTTCATGACATGCAAAAATATTCCCAGAAAAGTGACCTTGGGATGTTAAGTTTCCATATTTGATTCAAGTGTTTCTTTAAAAAAAAAAAAATCCCTGGGTATTATTGATTCCCCAGAATGTAATTTACTCACGTTTTCCTTACTTTTCTTTCCATGTTAATGGGTGGAATTGTATATTTGCATAAAAATTCTTAGAATTTGGGGTTGAGGCCTAATTCAGCCCCACAAACTAGCTTGTAAGGTGAACTCGGCCCATGCAGTCAAGCCTCATAACCACTACTTTAAGCCATATCTATAGACAATGTTGGATTAGACACACTTAAGCCATATCTCTACGTGATCTAAGACTAAACACACACCCCTCACACTCAACACAATGAAGGTGCTAGGAGTTGTAATTAAGGAAAGGAAGCCAAAATTTCCGCAATTAAGGCGGCTAGGGGCAGACCACAATTAACGTAATTTTCCAACAACCCCGTCAAGCCTAAGCTATGGGCCTGGAGTGCCACAATGCAAGTGACCCAATATTAGATCTATCTATGGCAATATTTAATACTACCTCCGTCCCTAATTATAAGACCCTTATGAGAAATTTTTGTCCCTTTTTATAAGACCCTTTTGTTATTTCCAACTACATTAATAATTTCTTTACCAACATACCCTTATTTATTTTCCATATTTTTCTTCAATCAACAATAAATACTTGTTGAAAATATAAACCAACTGTCTCTTAAAGGATATAATTGTAAAAACAATAGTAATTACAAACAAATTTAATACTACAATCAACTTTCTTAATTCTCGTGATTTTATCAAAATGCTCTTATAATTAGGGACGGAGGTAGTACCATCTTATAATTTGGACTTATGATCCATCTCAAGCCCACAACACTGAATTATAAGGTGAGAAATGACCGAGGCTTATAAGCACTACTCAAGCTATATCGCTATGTGATGTGGGACTAAACACCTCCCAGTCTCCTCGCACCCATCATAAGGTGGATGTGAGGAGGCAATGAAGGCAATCAAAAGTTGACGCAATTAAGGCAGCTTGAGACACACCGTAATTAAGGTGGCTTTCCAAGAGGAATAGAAGTTACTTTCAATCTCAACAAATAAGACTGAATAATTGTTTTTATGTATATTGTAATTCGGACAGTTTTTATTGTATCAAAGCCTGCCTTAGATTTATTATTGCTAAGATCTATAATGTCTTGTTTCTAGTTTCCACCAAATTCTAACACATTATTATTATTATTATTATTATTATTGTTGTTGTTGTTATTATTATTATTATTATTATTATTATTATTATTATTATTATTTTCTATTATTGAGCTAATTAAAATTTGAGAAATTTTCTAGAAAAAATTATGTGCTTCACAAAAATATGTGAATTGTACTTGGGAAGGAAAAAAACGGGTTATAGTATTCCCAAGAACATAATTCCTGATTGAAACAAATGCCCATGTTAACATGAACATATACAGCTCTGAAATTGACATTTGACTAGCAGACCTCCAATTTTCCCTCTTCATTGAGGAGGTAAATATTTCAAAAACTTAAGCCAAAGCCATTTTCCTCTTCTTTGCACCAAATCACGATTACGCTCATAGTTCACATCAACTTAGTAAAGTGGCCACAAAAATCATAAACACGTTGCAGCATATGATTAATTAATAATCTAAATAACCAATGGCATATATTAACAAAGAGTCAAGGAAGCAAACCTCAAATTCTTTAGGCCCCACCAAAAACAATAAAAAAATTTCTGTGGGAAGTCCATTGACCCCACAACTCCAGATTGAAGAGCATCAAGGAAAATTCCAAAATCAAAGAGTTTTTTATCTGGATTCTGTATTGGGCATGAAGCCTTCAGGAATGTTGTAATTGTGCTCAAACCATGATGATCATCACAATACAATTCTGCCTTTATACACGTGGTATTTTTTTGACAAGCCTTTTGCCAGCATGTGGTTTCTCTTTCTATAGAAAACAAGTACCAAAAGGCACCAAGAACCTATGAAGAAGTAAATCAGCAATTAGAAAGATGATATATTTTTGAATTTTCATATTTTATTTTTTTGAAAAGGCAGATCATATCATTTTTTTTAATTTCATTAATAAGAGCACTTTTATTAAAAAAATACAACAATTATGAAGGATTTAAATTTAAATATGCTACATTTGGAACCAACATAAAATGATGTGGACCTGAGAATGTGAAACAACATCTACATTAGACGCATGTGCTTAATATGTGTATCTGTGTGTCAAACAAAAGTGTCTAGCGATATGTCCAATGAAGGCACGACTCCTTTAATTTTTAAGTGTTTGCGTCATGGTGACCTTCAGCAAGATTCTTATTAGGAGATATAAAGTGGGTGTGAGACAATTGATTCAGCTCGTTAGACATGATTAGGAAAAGAAATGAAAATTAATTCATAACATGACCTGCTGTATATCATCTGCAAAGAAAAGGTCCAAAATATCACTTTTGCACACAACTAAAACATGAAAACCTTCCCCCTCCCAATCCACCTCTTATAGCTTTGTAGAATTTACTAAAGGTTATCATATACAGAGACCCGTGTAGATTAATTTTTTAACCAGTATTCCAATATCTGTATCAAGTACTAAAATCAGGTATGTAATGTACAACTCAATACTGCAATATATTTTGATTAATTTTAACCAATATTCCATTATCTGTATCAACTCAGACAAGACGCTTATAATGAGACGGATGGAGTAATGTACATCTCAGTCATGTAAATTGCACAGTTGGGATCATAAGCCAAGTGTGTCCACATAGTCACCACAAGGGAAAATATATGTGGCTAACAAGATTTACTTGTTTAATCTAGTGATCAGGAAAAATGAAATTTAGTGTAGTAGATAAAATAAAACCGCAATTATTAGATATGCTTCAAATTTAAAACCATATTTAAAAAAAAAAAACAAAGTAAGGAAAAATACCAATGAACTCGGAAATAAAAAACCCATGTAAGTAACTAAGTATAGCTAAAAATACTTTTTAATAAATATGCAAATGAAAAAACAAAAATAAATAATGCAGCATAAACATACATGACTTGCAAGCATGTAAAGAAAGAGATTGAATGCAGCTCCAGCCCATGCTGTTTCAGTGAGAATGCCAGAGGTCCTTGTAACCTCTTTATATAGTGGAGCTATTCGTATAAACCGTGGCACATATTGGAAGAATACAATAAATTTCAGCAAGTTTTTCGTGTTCAGTGATTCGGAGCCTGTCATCTTCGGAATGATAAATAGAATAACCACCTAGCAATGTAAGAGCAAGTTTTAAGTCAAAATAAGCTTACTAAAAGAATCCGATTGTGTAAACTTCTCAATCAAAGCACATAAAACACTTAGGAAATTAAACATGAAGGGCTGAACTTATCTACTAATTACCTGTTTACATTACATGATGAATTTGCCAACACGTTATGATATTGATATTGGACTTCAATGAAGTAACTAAATAAATTAAGGACAGAAGAGTTTTCCGTACCTGTGGGAGGGGAAGAACGGCAAGAATGTCAACTAAGAAATACGATGACATATATCTCTTTGCTATTGCCCAAGCATCTTGAACCAACACACCTCTTCCAAATACTCGAGAAGAGGGAGCAATAAATCCAGTACGAAATTGAAAAATTATATGAATAATATAAAAAATGTCGGAGAAAGACCTTAAAACAGTTGCCGTAGTTTCCATTTTTTTGTCCCGTGAAAGACATTTCTTGCCATCATCAATCACAGGGATATAAAAGAACAAAGGATCAATTGATACAGCAATAAGACACGATAACACAAATATTTTGTTCCATTTTTGAAGAAAAGGACCCTGCGGATCAAGAATTTTATTTCTAGAACTAAAACATCTAGTTAGAACACTGCTTTGTGAAAAAGATTTGAAAGGTTTTTTTGCAAATCCCTTTATCCTCTCAGAACTAGATTCGAATCCCCTATGAAACTTGTTTGAAACTGATTTCAGTGTAGTTTTGATTCTCCCTGACTGCGTTACGTGAATTATTCCGGGAGAGTTAACCTCTGAACTCCAGTCCTGAAATCTAAACATCATATGAAAAACAACAAACATAATCTCAGTCCATGATAAACCATTCGGTGAAGGCGAATCCGAACACAAATGTGGATTAAGTAATAAAACCTATGAAGCATTGACACATACCCTCACACGACACTAACAGTGACACGTCGATGCCAATGTAATTTAAGAAAATGACACAATTAAACGTAATCACGTGTGTGTGTCAGTGTCTTCGGAAACTGGACACGTCTTCGATCAGAAGTGTTGTACTACATAGAATAAAGTTTGACAAAGTCAATGGAAAGCACAAGATACTCGCCTCCATTGACAATAACAAAATTACTTGTAAATAATTAAATTTAAGGTAGGTAGAATATAGTAACTAACCTAACAAATTTATCTTGATGAAAAGTCATGATCGTGAGAAAGTTGAAAAGCAAGACAAAACACAATGAATCCGTGTCCTGTAATAAATCTTAGAAAACAGTAACCTTCTTCATGAACCTACAACAAGTCAATAGAGATATTATGAATTAGTCAACCAAAATAGTAATTAATAAAAATTAAATGAGAAAAAGAAATCAAATAAAAATCAACGGTAGATGAAAATGAATGAGAGGAGTTACGAGAAGGTACCAATTCATGAGAAATAAGTGAAGTAATGAAAGGAAAAAAGCATAGATAGGATTGGTGATGAAGGAAGAAGAATTGAAGTGGAAGAGAAGGTTCGTGGAAGGTGTTATTATTTACAGAGAGACAGCGACGGAGAAAAAGATATATATATATATATATATATATATATATATATATATAGAGAGAGAGAGAGAGAGAGAGAGAGAGAGAGAGAGAGAGAGAGAGTTTGCGTTTTTTGTGTTGCGTTGCGGTTGAACAAGTTGAATACTGCTTGAGAGACAGTCGTAGACAGAGAGAAAGAGAAGAAAGTCCTCTCTGTCGCGGGTCCCACTCCCACTCCACCCTCAATTATTATATTTCTATTCAAAACAGGGGTGCTAATAGCAAACCTAGTGTGAGAGAGTTGGGCCTCAAATTGAATATGAAAGTTTCTCATTCCATAAGTTTATTTTCCCGGCCTTCTCATTTCTCGTGCTCTCTCTAAAATTTAAAAATGACATAGGGTCTTTGGATTATATATTTTGAAATGAGAGTTTTCTCCTGTATATATTTTTTGTGGAAAAATGCTTTATTCACCAATTTGGATTCTAAAATCTAAAAAATAAGTACGTCAGATTTTATGATCCGAACACCCCTTTGAAGCATATATAGGGGGCGTTCGGATTATAAAATTTGAAAGTGGTTGTTTTTTTGGATTATAAATTTGAACACCCTCTTGTGCCAAAACATAATGGGAAAAACAAGTTCATATTAAATAATCTGAAATGTTTTAACACAAAGGTTGGACTTTTTATGACATGGAAACTAATTTAAGAATAATACTAACTATTCTAACCAATTACTTCAGTGTCCAGTCGAAAATCCTATGTTTAGGCTACTTGATTAGATTACTATAAAATTTGGCAAGAAGATCATGAAAAAAATCAAGGAACAAAGCTTCCGTAGAAGCAACTTCTTATGAGACCCTGCCTTTCAAAATCCAAAATTTAATCATTTAGACCATGGTTCATTTTTTATTTTTCATATTCTTAGAAAAATCCGAAAATTTTTGCATTAGTTTTTTATTTGATTTTTAATTTTTTTGTGGTATTTTTATATTTTATTTGACATGTTTTCTCATTTTTTTACTTTTTTTGTGGTTTTTAAAAACAAAATTTGAATCTGCTGAAATGAGAGGAAATATTAATTATTTATTATATATAGGTATATTCTAGATTGTGAATTTCGAACGTGGTATATAGGAAAAAAAGAGGGCGCGTGAGAAGTTCGGAAGATGAGAAAATAAATTCTTGTCTCATTTTGCTACCTATATGCTCAAATGTCTCTCTAATTTTTTAATTTTACCCTTTTATCTATCTGGACGGGACTTGTTTGAATTGACAAATCCAGAAGATATGAATATAACCATCATAGAAACCATTTTGATAAAGGTTATTGATTCACCACTCAAATGATTTCTATGAATTCAATGAGAAAAGGAGTTTTTGAAAAATAATTCTAACAAACTTAAATTGGATCAATTTGTTAACAAAGAGTTCAAGGTTTAGAGAAAGAAGACAAAAGATTTATAGCAGTTCACCCAATTTATCTTTGCTAGTGGGTTACTTCACTCCCAACATAATTATCATTGGAGTTTCTTCAATATCTGAATGTAAAATGTTTGATTCCTTGAGCTGAAGCAATCCTTATGATCCAGCCTCCTTTGAATCATTAACCTCCAATCTTCTTGGTCTAACCTTCTTCAATCAAACCCCATCTTGATTTAAAAAATGGGGTGTGAATTGATTCACTTAAAAAATTGCAACCACAAACAAGGAGAAGCATTTTCATCTCTCTTCCACCTACCAAAACACCGCCGCATCAACACCTCCCTATGATTTCGTCATCACCATCTTGTGAAAGAAGTGAAGCAGCGTCCAACAACTCCTTCGAAACTGATTGCAGTGTTGAACTGGCTTGAACGATGGCGCGTATGGGAATTGTTTTTCTGGAGAAAAAGACAGATGGCACAATATAATGCTTAAGATTGATCTAACGGTTTACAGGCTTTTAAGTCAGGTGCCTTTGGCGCCCTAAATTCAGGCAATCCCGATCCCAATTAATTGGGCCCAACCAAACTGCAGAGAATCCATCATCAACATTCCACCGTATAGACTGACTATTTTTTTTGAAGCATTCAAAGTGTCATAATTTTCCTTCTTCTTCCCTTAACTAACTGCCATCATGAACCCAACCTGAATATTAAGAACCAATTCATTCTCTCTCTCTCTCTCACACACACACAATGGGAATGATAAATTTGATAAAGGATTTATTACAGTCTCTCTATTTCCTCTGCTCGATTCAATTCTTGAGAATGGCGTTGCTGTGGACTTTTTCTGTTGCATTTTCTCATTACCAATTGTTTAAGGATTCGCTCTTTTCTCACAAAATCGTTTCCTATCCAAGGTCTTCACCTTCCACTTTTCCTAATAAGCCCGTTTGCGTCATCACCGGTGTAAGTTTTTTTCCTCTTACAAATTTCATTATTATTAATTACTATGAGAATTCTATCATTTTTTCTGTGTAGGCAACTTCTGGCTTGGGATTATCTACTGCATGCAAGCTTTCTAAGGAAGGATATGTTGTTGTTATTGGTAATTCTTTATTCTTTTTGCTAATCCCGCTACAAATGCTAAAACTCCATTTATATGCTAACAATTCACTATTTTCTACAACTCCATTTAATTCTAAGTGAAATCCACTTTCTAAGTGCATGCTTCGATTCACCGTAAAATTGATCAAATTACGGTGCCACAGTGATTATATAAAGCTCTAATTCTAAAGTGTAGTTTTTGTCCAAATCTTGTGATTATGTCAATCTCACCATCAATCCAGACATGCACTAACAGAAAGTGGATATATGTATCATCGAAGCTTTAGATTAAGTGCGTGTTTGACACGTGTTGTTGTCTGACACTTGTGAGTTGTGACTGAAATACAATCACTTCTATGTTGGTGTCTATGCGTCGGTGTCAGTGTTGTGTTGTGTTGTGTCTGGTGTATGTGTCTATATTGGTGCTTCATTGCGTGGGCTAGGTTATTTAGAGGGACTATTTGAAAAAATGTGTTGCTACTTGCTGGCATTCTTACCTAAGATTCCTGTTATGGATTGATGCAGTGGGAAGATCAGAGCAGTTGTTGTCAGAGGTATTTTTCTATATTAATTATTAGCATCATGGTAATGATGATTCCATGCATTGTGAATATCTTAATCATGTTCTTCCCGTTGTTTGATAGACCATAACAAAGATTAAAGGTTGGAATGAGGATGCCCACCTCAAAGCTTTTCAGGCTGACCTTTCGTCGGTTGAGTCAATTATAAAGTTCAGTACTTCCCTGCGGCAGTGGCTTTTGGATTCCGATTTGCACTGCTCGGTACAAATACTAATAAACAATGCTGGAATACTTGCAACATCTCCTAGAGTCACAGCTGAGGGCTACGATCAGTCAGTACTTCTTTTTTCCTAATCTTCTGTGCTAGTGGTTAACAAAATTCTATCTTTATCGTTGGAACTTCCATGCTCATGCTTTCCTTGCATAACACAATAAAAGGTGCATAACACACTTTCAAATAATATTACTTTCCTGATGTGCATAATTTATTTATGCTTTGGGGATACAGTAATAGGTATTAATTAAATGTCAACTTTTGAGATGGTGTTGATTTGCATGACATGATCACCAGGAACTTTATGGAACTGATACTTGAGAAACATAGTTAGAAGCATTTGAATACACAATGGATGCATTTTTATGGGAGCCTTTGATGCAAGATTGTTTATCTGTTTTATATCTGCTCCATGTTTGTCTACTGTCTTAGTTTCGAAATTAGTAGTTACTCTTAAAATCCAACTATATTTTCCGCTCTTTCTCCCAGGATGATCGGCACAAATTATATCGGCCCATTTGTTATGACCAAGCTTCTATTACCACTTCTTGAAAGCAGTCCTGTATCTTCCAAAATTGTTAATGTAACATCATTTACTCACCGAGCTGGTAGGATAATCATTTTAGTCCTTACGTACTTTTTGATTTATATTATTGTCTAGTGATCCTACTCTTTGGGTTTTTTTGTCTTCCATAAAATACTTATAAATTTTCTCTACAATGGCCCTCCTATAGAACCTTCTCAACCTCTTCTCTTCAGTTACTAATATGCAGGTTGATGAGGGAACTGTATCTGGAAAGAGATTTTTAAGATCAAAACAATATCCATATGCTCAAATCTATGAGTATTCAAAATGTAAGCTGCATATTTTGAATGAACTTATATAGATTACACTTTACCTTTAGCCCTAATTCCTAACTAGCATGTATTTTTGTTGAAGTATGCCTACTTCTCTTCTCATATGAGCTCCACCGACAGCTTTGCCAGATGGGTAAATCTCATCAGATATTTGTCAAGTATGTTTACCAAATCAACTTTTATTTCCTTTTGCCATCTTTTTTCCAAGTGTTGTCTGTTTTTATAAATATAGGTTATTTGTTTTTGTATGGGTTACCTAATTAATGTATTACTGTGATCTTTGTTGCTCAAATATGTTTGTCTGATTGCTTCCATGACTTTCCTACAAATTATTGTTTCCCAAGTCTCTTTTCTGCACAACCCATGGGCTCTTGCTTTTAGCAAATGTATATGTCAATCTGAGCATAGTGTCTTGTCTGTCGATCTCATGCCAAATGTAATTCTCATATAGTTCTGAACTTTCAATTAAAGGCTGAGATCTGTTATCCACCCCTCTTGTTAAGGATACAACGAAGCTACTATCACAATCTTTGTCTCCCAACAAGGAGCATACTCCGCCCCTGAAGCTACAGCTACCTAATTATCCAATGAGTTTGAAGGAAAAATGTTTAAGTGCGAGCAGATACACTCTTATGAAAACTCACCTGTGCACTTGTGGTTGGGTTTAACCTATTGTTGCATAAATAGCACCAATAAGGGTGACTTTGGGTTTGAGCTAGTGTTGCAACTCGCAAGGAAAACGAACATGAATAAAAGTCAGACGGGAAAATAAAATTTGCAAGAAAAAGAGAGCCTTGCAAAATGTTTTAAGCTTTGTAGATAAAGCTTTATTATATTTCTGGTTAATAACCATGGGTTCTACTCCACTTTTAATATTCATTTTCTGTATTGCTATGCATCAGTGTTGCAGATCCTGGAGTTGTACAAACAAACATCATGCGAGAAGTTCCAGCAAGCCTGTCTTGGGTGGCATTCTTTGTACTGAAGCGCCTACGCCTATTGGAATCCTCTGAATGCGGGAATGATTCCATTATTGATGCCGCTCTTGCTCCTCCTGTGAGTACTATGACTGAAGATATTGTCTACCAACTAACTTGCTTATTACCATCAGTTGTAGTCATATCTAAGGTTTCATCTGATGCAATATCTAATGCCTGATGCCTTATCCTTCTGCGTCGGTAATTCATCTTGAACTAACCCAAGGAAACAACATATTGGTCAATTATTTACATAAATACATTAAGCCTGCACACACACAAATCAGCACAGTCAAATGAAATGATTGAAAGTAGCATCAAATACACTTATGAATTTAAATTTATTGTAAAATATGAGATTAATATATATGTTCATGAAAATATATGATTCTTTCCTCGTGTTTTTGTACTGCTAAAAATGTTCTGTTGTATGACTAAAACAGTAAAGTATTAAAAAAAAATATTACACTTTTTTTGGTAGAAAAATATAGGCTTAAATGCACTTCTCGTCCCTCTATTTTAACTGAAACATGATTTTCGTCTCTCCATTATAAATTCAGGATTTTAGTCCCTCAGTTTCACAAGTTTGAGGATATTTTTTTTCACAACCCAGTTGCGAGCTTATTCTTTATGACTTGTCATTTTCATAATGACGTGGAATTACATTTGATGATTTGACATTACTAATTTGGACCTTTTGAATAATTGAGCTATACAAATAGTTATCCTCGATTACTGGTATTTCTTACAAATTAGTCTTGAGTCTTGACTGGAGCCATTGAGTTCAAAATGTTAATAAGCTTACATTTTTTTCAGGGAACATCAGGAGCTTACTTTTTTGGGGGGAAAGGTAGAACTATAAATTCTTCAGCACTTTCACAAGACGCCAAATTAGCACACGAGCTTTGGGAAACTACGTCCAATTTGTTATCGGTGACCCCCTTTGGTAATAAGAGAAACAGTTTTTAGCATTGGATTGTATGTCATGTCGTGTAATAACAAAGAATAGGGGCTCTGAAACATGGGTACTTGTAAAATGATGAAGTACCTGTACCAGGTACGTATCCAGTATCGGTACACGTATGGTGCTCGTTATACTCCATTTTTGTTAATTGTTATATTGTGAGTGAAATTTGTGGTTTTCTCTTATTTATTAATTTAATAATATATGTTAATATAATAATCCTAATTTTTGTGCTTTTGAGTTTCTTTGTTGTTGTAATCAACCCTAATTTTTTACTTTTTAGACTTTTATTGTGATGTTCTTGTTGTGAATCGAATAAATTAACTCTTTCATGTTATATTAAAGCAAAACTCATGTTTTTTTACTGACGTACACGTACTTACTATTTTTTTTTTAAATTGTCGTATTCACGTACCTACGCTTACTATACCTATCACTTACACGATGTAGACTGATAAGTGGTAATCCCTCTTGTTTTTAATATAAGCAAAAAAGTATATGTATTAGGTCTAAATTTAGATCAAATATAGGTATCCATTTGCTTATAGAAAAAACAGGAGACATCTTTTTAATTTATAGACCAAAACCCGGAGTAATGATGACCTATGAAGTTTTGAGCTTTCTAATGCATGTTGAAGCTATCACTTGGCTGTTTTCTAGAAACATTTTAAAAAGATCTCTGGAAACAGGCAAAACAAGTAATTTTATTTTTTTCCTTTAAAAAAAAAGTAATTTTATTTTCTAAACAAATAATCCAATTAAGCATGCGTGTAAGAGATGTATTTTTTTTATTATTACTACACTCACATGTCCATCTTTTCGCTCTCTTATTGTACTTACGTTTAAAAATTATGAAGGGTTTTTTTTATGAAATTTTGATTTTGATTAAAACTAAAAATATAAATGTTTGTTGTTTTCAAATTATAACAAACCAAACTAACCATAATTATCTATTTCAATGACACCAACAATATAACAAAAAAAAAATTAAATTCTTATTTTTTTTAATGACACCAACAACAATCTTTAGTATAGCTTGTCAAAAAAAAACAATCTTTATTATAAAAAAAGTTGTTTAAGGGTATAATTGAGATAATAAAAAGTAAGTATAAATATATTCATCTAGTTTGTTACACTTTTTAAAACATAAAGGAAAAAATATTGGATATATATATATATATATATATATATATATATATATATATATATATATATAATTATATCGTGTTTGTTACACTTATTTTAATATTTGAATTTACTCTTATCTATTTGTTATATGTGTTATTTGTATTGAAAGTTAGAGGTAATTTTAGAAAGAGTAAATGTCAGCCCAAAAGAGCCAAAATATGTTATTATGTTTATATACAGTATAGATTAAATGTGGGGTGATAGACTTATGAAAAAATGGATTTACCAATATCAATTTTTACTCGTAAACAAAATCAATCTTACACCCTTTTAAATCAATTTTGACTCCTTTAATGTGAAGTGAATCATATAAGTCATGAATCTCAAAACATACCACAACTAACAACTTCAAGAAACATGGGAACACCAAAATGAAATTATTTCCATGTGCTTGTTGCATAAGATTGTTCTCTCTTGATACCACTCAAGATTATTTCCATGTTGGTAAGTTGGATTTAGGAAAGTCGTGTGTTTCTCGGACTCCTTACATGCGGTTCATCCGGTCACGTAGGAAACACCTCAATTTCATCATTGTGCTAATGAGTTAAGAGATTATTAGACAATTGATGCGCATTTTTTGTGAAGAAAATGTTTGTACAAATATTTTAACGAATATTGAAGCTAATAACTTAGATAATAATTTGCAATGTGTTCCATTAGTCCCCTCCTAGTTTGTCCTCATGCTTATTTGTTAATGCTCTTGGCATGTCCTTTGTAAGGACGTAGTTCTCCTATTTTTTTTCTTCTTTCTTTTTTCATGTAACCAAAAAGTATATGACTAATAAATACATAAATTATCTGAAATATTGCATAAATTGCTTTGAGATCAGTTATTTAGTTGTGGGACTCTTTTACGGGGCATATTGGGAATGATAAAATTTATATTCTATATAAATTACTAAATTTGATATATACTTTCACGTTAATGTTGTTATACTTTCAAGATATTTAAAAATGTTACTCATACTCTTAAGATATTTCAATAATTTCACTTTTTCCCTAAAAAAAAATCACTTTTAACCACAACAAGTGAGTTTTTTTAGAACTACATTGAAATCTATCACATAAGCATGCATTGAACATGCTAACTGGTCTAGATGCAGGGATATAAAGTAATGAACTAGTCATACCGCTATCTAATTTCTGACCAACACTCTTACTATTATAATATTTACTTAGCATATTTTCAAAATCGTGTTACACATTTTAGAGATCTTGTTCTAATTTTGAATCCTCAAAATTTTGGACGTCGAAATTGATAAACGCGGAAATTTAAACTCTTAAAAATTGGTATATGTAAAAATTTGGAGACCCTCTAAATTTAAGATTTATTGAAATCATTAAGTTTAAAATTTGGAGGCCTTTAATAATTTATATTTAATGTTTTTTAGGAGGATTTGAACCCTCAAAATTTTGTGACCCTATGTCATAGTTCATAGACAATTCACCGGACATGCATATGTTCTTGGTAACTATGCAATTAGCATGAAACATTCATCTATTTATCTAATAATTAATTTTCGCTGAATAATTAGACTAGTCAACTTTAGTGAACCACTTCTTCCATTCTAGTTTTTTCATCTACAATGTTTGAAATCAAAACTTTAAAGAAGTTCAAGTTCAAATCTAGACTAATCAACATAATATTGATTTTTATACATGTTACATCATTTTAATTATTAAAAATTAATTTTTGGGTACATACTACACCATTTACTTAGTAATTTTGAAACCACTAATTTGTCATTTCATTTCCCCTCAATTTTTTTTTGTCATTTCATTAAATGATGCCATGTAATATAGTCATATATTACTAAGTTTGATCTAACACTTGATTGATTTGATAAGCGATCTCTTTCAGTTTAACCGTCTAAAAACATAAAATAATTTTAATTTTCTCAAAAGAGAATTTTACAATCCACTGCGATCTTATTTGTTCAATGAATTAGTCGTACAACGGTTATTTGTATGCATATGATACTCGTTTCACATTATCTACTAACTACTAATTAATATAATATACCAGCAAAGTTCTAATCTATCCTTTTACAAATCTAATCACATTGTTTTAAACTTAAATTCATGTCCTTTTTTGTAATTAACAAAGTGTTGCTTTGTGTTAGTTATTAAACACTTTTCAAAATTATTAGTTAGTTACCCAACACTTTTTTTCGTTATTAAAAAAAAAAACTCAATATCATCACACGGTTACTCAACGAGAGGTTAGTAGAAGTTTTTTTTTATTTTTTTTTATTTTCTGATTCATTTCTAACCTTTCTCACAGTATATCCTTTGATTGTTTTAGTTTCTTATTTATTTCCAGGTTTTGGAGTTTTGGGTCTTTCCATTCTCACGTTCTGCTTCTATGGTTTGCTAATTCCTTTTAAGAAATTCCTTTACTCTTTCTTTTCCCCATTTTTTTCTCTTCCTTTCTCGATTTCTTTCTCATTCTTTTTCCTCCATGAAGGGGAGGCTCATACATAAAGATCTGCAAATCTCGAGTACTAAAACAGAACGAGAAAAAATTCTCTAAATAGCGTGAGCCATAGATATTTGTTGATACAAAGACGAGTCAAGATGACGTTGGCTCGTATTGGAAGATTTTGTTACAAATTCATTTATGTTTTGATGGAAAGGTATACAAATTTTGATCTGTTTACATTAGATCTCTCTGATTTAATTTCTTTGGTAACACCATAATACTATATTTTGGTCTATATATGGTTTTAGAAGGTTGTAGTTTGATGTTATTTTTTTTTTTGTATTCATGTCTGATTTGAAACAATTGAACTATAGTAACATGGTAGAAATTCAATTTCCACTTCATTCTTCTCATCTCATTGGTAGAAATTCAATAGCATTTTGCCTCTACATCATTGTAACCATTTTCACATATTCATTTTCTTCTATTTGTAGTACCAATTACAAGGAGGCTTAAAATGTCCTGCATTGTGGAACAATTGTATTCATATGCTTGCTAATGATACTACAAAATAGTTGGGTTCAACATTTTCATGAAATGGTTTTCTTTATGTGAATTTGTTCTATACATAAATGGACAAACGTACTACAACTAAGTTTGTCCTAATTTATTTGTTGCAAAAACATTATAATTAAAGAAAGCAAATTTCTAATATATTAACCATTTTATTTTTGTGGAATAGCATCAAAGACATCCGAAGGGATCCCCTTCCACTAATTTTCACATTCCTTCATCTTATTTGAATTTAAGTGTGTGTTTGTTTCAAGGATTAAATTTACAATCCTAGAAATATTATTTTCTGAAACATTATTTCTGGGAATCTTACATTCCTAGAAATATTATTCCCTAACATTATTTCTAGGAATTTTAATCCTATTACAGTGTTTGGTAATTTATTTGATTTCCATGAATATTTTTAAATATTTTTAAAAATACATTTCTTCATTTTATTTTAACTTAATTCTAATGTAAAGCCTCTAACAAACGCTTTTTTTTTTCAAACTCCAATCCCATCTACAGTAGATATATGATCTACTATCTAAATATATAAATGCTTTGTCTTAAAAATCTAATTTTTCCTCTTCATTTGAGATTAAGGAATAATCATCTGACACACAAGAGACATCCACAAATCGATTTGTAGAAGAGGAATGATGGTTTCAAGTCGGACGAATGCTATATGGTATATTAGTACTTCATCATGTTGATAATGACATTATCATTGTTTTAAAGTTTCAAGTACTATTTAATCAAAATAATTCCTAAGTGTGAGGAATGATGGGTTTATTTCTATGTGCTCCTTAACTTGCATATGTTGTTGTTGGCTCTCTTTTAGGTAGCTCTAAAGCATTATTGATAAATATTTATCAAGGTTGTAAAGAAATAATACTTTCACTACACATCTATTGTAGTATACATAGTGAATTTATAAAAGAAATCCAATTAGGCAACATTTAAGTCTGATTTTATTTTAATTAATGGCTTGCTTTCTATGGTGATGGAAATAGAGTGATATAACTATGTTTTATTAGTCTAGCATAGAAATGGCCATTTCTTTGTGCTCCAAATCATAACTATTTAAATGTTTTATTGTCATGTAATTAAAAGTATTTTTTATTCTTCAGGTTCATTCACATTGTCTAGGTGCAATTTTAAACCATTAAAGAAACACTATGGATTCACACACGAAGAAAGAAATTTATTGGATAATCAAGATGAAAATAGGGATAATGCCTTAAAGGTATACATTTTTATATAAAACTAGATCAGTGTCTACATTTTTTTTAGCAGCTCAGTGTGTACATTATATTTTACTTCCTCTCAAGTTGTTATCAACCCCTTTGCCCGTGCATGAAATTTATTATTTGACTAGACTCTAACCCGTGCGATGCACGGGTTTTGTAGAGTTTCATATATAACTATCAAATTGGTTATATTATTATTTTTATAGTTACATTTAATATTATGTTATCAAACTACTTCAAAAAGCAACAAAAACAAAAGATGAACTGCAATAAAAATAACAAATCAAAAGAAAAAATATATATACAAAAGTCTTCACCAAAAAATTGGTTCTAACCGCAAAGGCTATTAAGTCTATAAAAATGAAAATGAACTGTTATGTAGTAATCGAAAGAAAGAAAAAAATAATGAACAGGAACTCCTTTGTGTAATCGAAAGAAAAACAATAATAAAAATGAACTGCAATAGCATTAATAGCTTTAAAAAAATGTAAAAAAAATGACCTTTAGTACGGTATATTCATTTTGGAAGCAACATTCTTTCGGTAAAAGTGGTAAAATATTTAAAGTGTTGTCATGTGCTACCTGATTCAATTCCTTGCAGACCTTTTTTTTATAAAAATTAATAAGGTCCGCCAAAAAGGGTGGGATTAGGGTTATTAAGTTTAATTGCATGATGGTGAGAGAGATGAAAGTGAGTGAGAAATGATTTAGGGATTGTGAGATTGAAAGAAAGAGGACCCGAATTTGTGTTGAATATATAAAAGTGAAGCAATCACATTTCATCAAAAACATCAGTGTCCTAGTGGTAAGAGTTGTGAATTGGTAGCATATGATATCTGGTTTGATCTCTAGTAAGAATTTTTTCATAAATTTTTTTAAAACTAAAAATTAGATATATGAAAAGGTTAAAAGGCATGTCATTATGTGTTTCTCATGCAATAGAATTATAGAAAACTAAGAAAAGGTTTTTTCTTTACAATGTTAGTAACAGAAACCTTTTCTTATAGAATTTCTTATGATACATATATTTTTATAATCCTTTTGAATTTAAAATTTTCTCTAAGAGGGAATTCTAGCTAGCTTAAACTCGTATATTATAGCCTGTAATCATATATTTTTATAATCCCAAAGGTATGGCGGGAAGTTATAGCGGGAAGTTAATAATAACATGGTGTAGTTACCGCGGTAATAGTGGTTCTATAATAGGAACGTGTAGGGAGTGATGCTTCAATTTAATTAATTATAATTTTAATTCATTAGTATAGGGAAAAAAATGTGGAAGAGAGAAGAAATGAGAAAATGACATAAATGTTGCATATTAATTTTGGAAGCAAGATTATTTCAGCAGAAAGTTAGGTGGATGAGTGGTAAAACATGTGTTGTGATAGCATTTGGTGCACGGTTCAACTCTTGGCAGGAATTTGTTTTCATAAATTTTTTTCAAAACAAAAAATTAGGGTTAGTCATAGAGTTAGGTCAAGACTACCTAACATTTAGTATTATAAAGATAAAGATAAAGATTTGCATTGTGGACCATTAGTGAGACACATTTGTTGTTGCAGGGGTACTACTGCCACAACAGGTTCTGTGCATGAATGTTTGGTACAATTTGTGATTCTGAGCATGTGATAACAAGATGAAAATAATGGAATATATTCAAAAACTCAAATCACAAGGGCTGATGACACTATTCATTTAAAAGCATCGTTTATATTTTACGGGTTAAATATGTTTTTCATCCTACAAAATTTAGGTCTTCCAAATGTAGTCTCTATTTAAAAAATTAATATTTTAGTCCTCCGCATTCATTTCATGCACCATTTGCACCTATTTGGAGGACTAATAGGCCTAAGAAATGTATATTTTGAGGATTTTTTTTTTGACAAATATTTCAAGGACTTAAATACCTATTTTTAAATTATATTTATTTCCTCTAAAAAACCTTATATTTATTTATTAGGCTTATTCAAGTCACCAGTCCCTTAACTTAATTGTTTGTCTCAAAATGGTCCCCTAACTTTTATTTGTCTCAAATTGGTCCCCTAAGTTTTCATCTGTTACATGTTTAAGTCCTTTCTGTTAGTTTCCATGAGAAAACGTTAGTGACTTGAGTCTGAAGTCAGAGTCTGAGGTCAGAGTCTGAAATCAGAGTCTGAGGTCATAACTTAACGTTTTCTCATGGAAACTAACAGAAAAGACTTAAACATGTCACGGATGGAAACTTAGGGGACCAATTTGAGACAAATTAAAGTTAGGGGACCATTTTGATACAAACAATTAAGTTAAGGGACCGGTGGCTTGAATAAGTCTATTTATTATGTTGAAAATGATATTTTGATATGTCGAGTATTGATATGACCATCACTAATTAGCTTCGTCAAGATTGAATATTTTAGTTTGGGCATTACCTGTGCCTAACTCTTTTCGATATCCTGGGAGATGTACCTCATTTTAGATCGATAGCATTTCATCTGTTGTTAAATTGATGTTTTTTTGTTTAGACAATGAAACTGATGGTTTTTTTATTTGGTTTTGTCACGGGTAACATATTTGACTTCCATATATCTTATTGTTTTAATTTTTTTTAAGTAAAGTTATATAAATAAGCTAGGTATATTTTTTTTGACAAAAACAAAACGATATTCATTCATTTAGATTGATAGAATACATCAGATACAATGACATCATCAATATTGTAAAAAACAATATATCTTGAGTAATAATAGTAGTTTATACTATATCAAGTAAATATTATATATATATATATATATATATTAAAACATTAATGAGAAAATTTTTTCGGTCTATCTTTCATCATTTTCTTAAGCTTTAATCTAATATACGTGGATTGCATGTCTTTTACATGAAGGATATTTTACTACTAATTATATTTTTTTTATAAATTACTAATGGGGCATATTTGTCACTGTTGTATAAAATGACAAGTTTGTATTTGAAATATGAGTGAGACATTCATAAAATACTATCTATAGTAATTAGGCAGGCACCAATTGGATTGTGCTGAAAAAGATGCAATATTAGCAAAAGATTAGCTTGAGACTTTGGAGTGTTCTCCTTCTTAAAGTCTCATGTTCGATTCTCCCCGATGCCAATTTGTTTGAGTCATTTTAAACAATATTAGCAAAAGAAAATTATTTTATTTAAAAGTATTAATTAAACTTTGATAAAAAAAATTTATAACAATATGAATAAACAAAACCGCACGACCTTCACATGGTATATAGGAGAATTTTTAGGTAACTAGAGTTTGGTTTCATACCCCTAATATGTAGTTTCTTAATTGATTTTTTTTTTGTTACAAGGCAAAATTAAAGAGAAAAAAAGAAAGGGAAAACAAGGAGGAGAAAAACAACAACAACAAAGACTACTCTCTAGGATAGAAAGTTCCAGCTGCTTCCATCTTCAAAAGAAGCAAGAGATCTTTTGGAGGGGAGACATGAATAGACAGATTAGAATCCTCTGATGCTCCAAGTTTTGTCATAAAGTCCGCACGCCGATTTCTCTCCCTGAGAGTATGACAAATAGTGACATTACTTTCCTCAATCAAGTCTTTCACGTCTTGAATCAAAACCGCATGGTTGGCCCCTTTATAAGATTGATGTTGAGTAAAGAGTCAGAGTAGCAAAGAGTTACTCTTCAATATGCAAGCTTCTGGCTAGAATGACCCCCCCCCCCCCCCCCCCCCCCGCCGATAAATTGCATATAATTCAGCATGCAGAATGTCAGATGAACCTTGTATGGAACCTGAAAAACCCGCCAATAAAAAGCAGCACTATTTCTTATGATTCCACCGAATCCAGCTCTAACAGGGGAGCCAAGACAACTACCATCAACATTAAGAATGACACAAGAATGATTATTGCTATTCCACTTGATACATCTATCTACTTGCACAACATTAGAATTAGGAGTGAAGCAGATTTTGAGATTTTCTACCATACTGTGAATGTTGTAAGAGAGCCGATTATTAGACCAAACCTCATTGAAAAAACACATTTGATTATGGTGACACCAAGCCCACCATAAAATAACAGCGAAAGTGAAGGAATTGATACCCGTCGAACCAGCCTTAAGCCACTCACTTACAACCATGTTAGAGAAGAAATATGGGTCGATGAAACCAAGAAGGAGCCAAATATTTTTAGAGTAGATGCAATCACGCACACAGTGAAGGAAAGACTCTTCATCAATACCACAACGAGAGCAAATAGCAGAGGGGGCTAAATTCCTGTAATTAAGCAATAGAAGCGCAGGGACATAATTGTGGCAAGCCAACCAAAAGAGAAACCTCAATTTTTCCGGAAGCTTTAATTTCTAAATCCAAGACCAATGGAAGGTAGGGGTAGAAAGAGTTATCGGGTTAGTACGGGACAACAACCAAGTATAACCACTTTTGGTGGTGTAGTTACCATTTTTGTTTGATTTCCAAATGAAAGCATCTTCTACAAAACCATTGAAATTAATGTGCATGTTGTTGATGAAATCAGTAGCTATAGGAGAGAGGAGGGTGTACAAGACTTAAGTATGAGAGCCAGCTCAAGACTTAATTATATGGGAAGTAAAGCAATTTATAATATTAGCAAAAAAATAATTCGTTAGTTAGTAAATAAATAAATAAAAGAACAATTCTTTAGTTTAACCTAAAAAAACTATTCAGTTAAAATTGTAAATGACATATATGCCCATATATATAAGTAGTTTTGTAAAAGGGAGTGTGAAGTTTTTGGTCAAAAGCAAATGGGGTAGACTTGCTAACTTACCCTTTCATGTTTTTGGGTGGGAGCAAGTTAGCATCCCCATATATATGGACAACACTTGGGTGACATAGCTTTTGGTGACATTTGTGACATTATTTTTATCTCTCTTAATCAATTATTCTCTCTCATTTAAATAATTTATTTTAATAATTCATTCATCATTCTCTTTCATCTAAAATGCACTAATGTCACCAATGTCATCAAAAAGCTATGTCATCCAAATGAAATGATAATATATATATATATATATGAAATTCCTGGCAGGTACTGGTTCTGAACTAAAAAAACAGAGTCTGAAAAACTATAGTTCAGAAGCAGAAAATAAAACAGACAGAAGATAAAGAACACAGTTATTTGTTAACCCAGTTCGGTGCAAACTTCACCTACATCTGGAGGATACCAATCCAGGAAGGAAATCCACTAAGAGGAATTAATTCAAAGACTCAAGACACAACCCCTGTTCCCAGCCTTATCACTTAATCTCCACCCGTATAGACTTCTACCTAGGAAACCCCTAGATATAAGAACCCTACTTACTTCCTAACCAAGTAACCACAACCCAGTGATTAACAACTCCTCAATAAACTCAAGTATGATGAAGACACTCTTCAACACAACAAAAACATCACTTGTGCTTAAAAGCTTTAAGTGAAAACAAACTAAACAAAACAACCAACTCTAACAGATGAGTGGTACAAAACAAAACAATAGCTTACAGACTCAAAAACTCAAAAACTCTAATTTCTGGTTTTTGATACGTAAAATCTCCAATAGCAATGTCCTCTTTAAATAGTCTTCAACAACAACATAATTTTGAACACAATAATCTTCAATTGATATAGTTCTGAAATACTTTAGAAGCTCATAGAAGCAAATATATTTCTGAGATATATTTTGCAAAGATTCCTTTGAAAATATATTCATCAATAAAATAAACAAATCTGCAAGAAAGATCTTCACACGAAATAATCAGCCTTCTGGAAACATCAGCCTTGATAAATCTTCAACAAATCTTCAAAAGATACGCAGAAAGAATTAACAAAAAGAACTCAGAAATTCAGCTTCTGAAAGGCAGCTTCTGAAGGTCAACAGAAGTCAACGTCTGAAGGCAGCTTCTGAAGGTCAACCAAAGTCAACGTCTGAACAGTGCGTCTGATGACCAGTTCAGCGTCTGATGAACAGTACCAGTGAAGACCATTCCAGCTTCTGATGAACAGTAACAGCTTCTGAAACCCAATTTCCAGCTTCTGAAGACACAAAATAGCTTCTGAGGACGCTTTGCTTGTACAATATGATTTTAGCAAACATTTAGCCAATAACCAAAAATCCAACAATATATATATATATATATATATATATATTCCAAGAATGTCAATGTCACCATCACAGTCTTCCTAACCATTCAAACTTACACCGATACTATTTCAATTATTGTTTTTTCTTTGCTATGATAATTAACAAGTCGCAATGTCAACTTTGGTTAAATATTATTATTGTTTTACAAATTAAACAACTTTTTAAGATAACATAATCAATTAATCATTTTCCTCAATCCATTACTAACTCCATCCATCCCAAATTATAAGGTTAAACCATACTCCATGCCCATGCTGATTTATAACTAGTTAAAATTAGGCTTAATAGGTCTTTTTGGTCCCTTAATTAATTTCTAGTTTTCAAATTAGTCCCATAAGTAATAAACTCCATGTTTGAGTCCCTTAGTTTTCCCTCCGTTTGTCAAAAAAATCCTTTCTGTCAAAACAATGCCCTGCCGTTAGTTTGTGCCCATGTGGTGTATCCTACGTGGCGCGTATAAAAGGATGAAAAGCTGGCTAGAGAGAGAAGTTGATGGTTTTCAAAAATAGAAAGAGAGAGGGAATACGAAAGAACAGAGAAGAGGAGAAGAATAACCAAATCGCAAGAGAAGAAGGATCTGGAACTCGAAATCGTTATGAGATTCGAAAATGGCTGCTGAGGATGAAGATTTTGAACCAGTTGATGAGGTTTGTCTGTAACTTTGCTTTAATTTCTATAGTTATGGTTTGTATTCCGGTTTAGGGTTTTGGTTTTTGTGAATGGTTTCTGGTTTAGGGTTAGGGTTTTTGTTAAAAATCACTTTTCAAACGATTGTTACTTTGTTTGTGTTATTCTTTGTGTTATTTGATTTATTTGCATTATGATTGAGAGTTTTGTGTTGTATTCTAGGTTATCTGTTGTTATCTTGTGCTGTCATCCTGTGTTTTGATTTATTTGTATGGTGGTTTAGGGTTTTCTGGGTTAAGTGTGTTGTTTCAATTTGTAACAGTTGGAGGGCCGTTTTGTGCTTGTGCTCCACCATTGGGGGGGGGGGGAGGGGTTAAACATTTTCACCATGTTGGATATGATGATGTTGAAATAGTACTAGAGTATGATCCAGATTATTGGAGTTATTTCTCCATGCTATCAACTTTAAAACGTATAGGTTACTCAATGCTAAGAACCCTTTGGTACCATGACCCTAATCTGTTAGAAGACCTTGTTAGATTTAGAGATGACCAAGGCTGTAGAAGGATGAGGCATATTGCAGAAATGTATGATAGGGTACATCTTTATGTAGAACATACAGTAGGGGAACATCCAGAAGTTGGAAATTTGAACCCTTTGATTGAGTATCCTATACAAAATGTGGGAGTTGTGGTGGAAGAGATTGTTGAGGAGGGGGAAAATATGGTGGAAAATGAGGGTGAAGGTTTTGCTGTGGTAATGGAAAATGAAGAGAATGTGGAAACTGAGGGAGTTGAGGTTGAAGAAGGGGTATATGTGGTGGATGGTGGGGCCAATATTGAAGGACAAATAACAACTGATGATGGACCCAATGTGGTGGATGAAAGAGATCAGGTGGGGCCCAATGTGGTGGATGAAAGAACATGTGGGGTCCCCTTTGGTGGATGAGGGAATAAATATTGAGATAAATGTAGATGATAATGCTGATGTTGTAAATGTTGTTGGGCCTACTGTTGAATTAAGGGATGAATTCGTGGATGAGTTAGCAAATGAAAATGGGTCAAACTTGGAAGGTGAGGGCAGTGAAGACAGTGCATTAGGCATTAATTTTGAGGACTCAGAGGAAGATCTAGGTGTGGAAGATAGCTTTGGTGTTGAAGTAGGTGAAGAAACACATAGAGAAGGTGAAGTTTTGGCATCTGGAGATGAAGTTGTAGTTGTACCAGAACAGGGAGGCTGAAGCTGAAACAGAGAAAGAGAAAGAGAAAAGTAAGGAAGCAGAATAAGGTACTAGCAAGTCTGGGTCAAAGAATAAAGGGAAAGAAGTCAGTGGTAGTAGGCCAAAGAAGAAGAGGGGAAGACCACCAAAGCAACAACAAAAAAAGGAGAATGAATTTGTTTTTGAAGATGATTTGGTAGCTGAGCAGGGGGAGAATCTAGTAGGTTGAGGGATAGGGGATTGAGTGATGATGAGGAATATAATAGTGATGTGTTAGAAAGTGGATGTGAAAGTGAAGATGAAGATGATGGGCCTAAGACTAAGTTCTCCACATTTAAGCTGCTTGACAATATGCAAGACTATAAATGGGAGGTAGGAACATACTTTGTGTCTAAGCAAGAATTTCAGGATGACATAAGAACTTATGCAGTTCATTCAGGTAGGGCATTAAAGTTTAAGAAGAATGATAATAGGAGGGTGAGGGTGGTCTGTAAGGATGGTTGTAAATGGGAGACATATTGTGCTAAGATTCCAAATGAAGAAACTTGGCAATTGAGAAAGATTCAAGGGTTACACTGTTGCAGCCTGGAGTATAAGGTAAAAATGTTGAATTCAGATTGGTTGGGAAATAAGCTTCATAGTAGGATAAGAGAAAATCCTAATTTGAAATTGTCTTCTATTATGGATAGAGCTTAGGAGAAATGGAATGTAGGTGTAAACTGTAATAAGGCATATAAAGCTAGGAGTATTGCAATTGATATGGTTGATGGGTCATTTAGGGATCAATATACTAGGATTTATGATTACTGCCATGAATTGTTGAGGAGTAATAGAGAATCTATTGTGAAAGTTAGTACTCAACCATTTGAAGGAACTGAAGAAGATCTTGAGAACCCTGGAGCAGTTTTTTGTCCCCATTTTCAAAGGATGTACATTTGTTTCAAAGGATGCAAAGACAGTTTTTTTAAGTGTAGGCCTATCATTGGACTGGATGGATGTTTCTTAAAGGGTTATTATGGTGGGTAGTTGCTATCTGCAATTGGAAGGGACCCAAATGACCAGATGCTTCCAATAGCATTTTTTGTGGTTAAAGGTGAAACAAAGGAATCTTGGAAATGGTTTTTGGAACTTCTCATTAAAGACCTAGGTGGTACCAGATTGTGCAAGACATACACTTTTATAAGTGATCAACAAAAGGTAAAAGTGTATTATATTATGCTCCTATATTATGTTTGTTATGTTTAACATATATTTTCTGTTTCATGCCAACTTTCATGTTTTGTAGGGTCTTTTGCCAGCGATGGATGAACTACTTCCAGGAGTAGATCAAAAATTTTGTGTGAGACACCTTTACAACAACTTTAGGAAGAGATTTCCTGGTAAGAAGCTGAAGGAGTTAATGTGGAGGGTGTGCGTTCTCTAAAAACGCTCGAGCGTACCAACGCTCGGAATGACTACGGAGTCGCCACCAAAGTTTTATTTTTAAAGGGAAACGTTGATAAAACCCTTGACGATGTGGAAAGGATGGTCATCGCAACCATTAACGGGTTCGGGAGTCGATTATGCAAGGGGAAGGTGTTAGCACCCCTCACATCCGTTGTACTCAACAGGAACCTCCTAGTTAGTTAGGGTTAAAAGTGTTTTAAAGGTTTGCTTGCTACGTTTTAATACTTCCAAGAAAAAGGAAAAGGGGAAAAAGGTTTTTTACATTAGTGTGCTTGACAAGAGTGGGATCTTGCTCCTACGTATCTCCTGGTGCGATGGAGAATTCAAAGCTACGTAGTTCTTTGGTAGAAAACGTTTGTTTGTTGGTTGATTTTAAAGAACGATGTTTTTGATCGTATTCTAGCGGTTAAACGTAGTTTGTATGCTCGCGCGTGGGAGGCTTAAGCGTTTGTTTGTATCGCGTTAGAATTGATAAAAACATCATCCGTTTGTGAAAAAAGGTTTGATTTTTAATTGACCACGGGGGGCCAAGAATTAGTTTGGTGTGTTGGATTTGTTTTTTTATGTTTTTTGTATTTTGAAAATAAAATGACGATTGTCCGAACAATGAGACATACGTCAAGTGCTCGTGCAACCGGGAAATGGGAAGACATACGTCAAACCACTCCCTTTTCATTCAAGTTTATTATTGAAAATTGATGCATAAACTATAATTGAAAGCATTAACACTTGGTATATTTTTCTCTTTGAATAAAAATGAGTTTCAGCCATAAAATGAGTTTCAGCCCAGATTATGAACCTTCAGAAGCAGGAACTGACTTCAGAATGCAAAATGCACGGCTTCAGAAGCACCTTCAGAAGATGCCTTTCAGAAGCACTGTTCAGAAGCTGCTTCAGTAGCACTGTTCAGAAGCTGCTTCAGAAGCACTGTTCAGAAGCTGTCTTCAGAAGCACTGTTCAGAAGCTGCCATCAGAAGTTGCTTCAGAAGCAGCTTCTGAAAGGCAGCTTCTGAAGGTGCTTCTGAAGCCGTGCATTTTGCATTCTGAAGTCAGTTCATGCTTCTGAAGGTTCATAATCTGGGCTGAAACTCATTTTATGGCTGAAACTCATTTTTATTCAAAGAGAAAAATATACCAAGTGTTAATGCTTTCAATTATAGTTTATGCATCAATTTTCAATAATAAACTTGAATGAAAAAGGAGTGGTTTGACGTATGTCTTCCCATTTCCCGGTTGCACGAGTACTTGACGTATGTCTCGTTGTTCGGACAATCGTCATTCTATTTTCAAAATACAAAAAACATAAAAAACAAATCCAACACACCAAACTAATTCTTGGCCCCCCGTGGTCAATTAAAAATCAAACATTTTTTCACAAACGGATGATGTTTTTATCAATTCTAACGCGATACAAACAAACGCTTAAGCCTCCCACGCGCGAGCATACAAACTACGTTTAATTGCTAGAATACGATCAAAAACATCATTCTTTAAAATCAACCAACAAACAAACGTTTTCTACCAAAGAACTACGTAGCTTTGAATTCTCCATCGCACCAGGAGATACGTAGGAGCAAGATCCCCACTCTTGTCAAGCACACTAATGTAAAAAACCTTTTTTCCCCTTTTCCTTTTTCTTGGAAGTATTAAAACGTAGCAAGCAAACCTTTAAAACACTTTTAACCCTAACTAACTAGGAGGTTCCCGTTGAGTACAACGGATGTGAGGGGTGCTAACACCTTCCCCTTGCATAATCGACTCCCAAACCCGTTAATGGTTGCGATGACCATCCTTTCCACATCGTCAAGGGTTTTATCAACGTTTCCCTTTAAAAATAAAACTTTGGTGGCGACTCCGTAGTCATTCCGAGCGTTGGTACGCTCGAGCGTTTTTAGAGAACGCACAGCTGGCGACTCCGCTGGGGAAGAACTTCTATTTCTCACTAGCAAGTCAAGCCTATCCTAGTTAGCTCTTAGGCTAAGTGTTTTTTTGTTTGCTTGCATGTTTTTGTTTTATGTCTTTATCTTCTTTTTCTCTTGCCTCTACATCTATGCTTTATGTTCATATATATGTCAACTGTAGGTTGTCGCATGAGTGAAGCTCTATACCCGAGCTTTGAGAAAAACTTAAGATAAGATGGTGGTTGCGTAGTGTTGACCTTCCTGACGTATGTCTTGTAGGGTTGGCATGAAAACCCCGCCTAGAGTAGATTCTCTTGGAAGCGTTGTTGTCTTACGAGTATTTGCAATGGCGGCAATATTTCCTTGTAGGATCCATGATTCTAGGGACCTTTTTAAAATCTAAAACCTACATGTGAGAATGGGGGGTAGTATTGAACGTTCCTACCTTGGTAACACCTTGACCTCTTTTAGCCACACCTCTGCATGCCATAACATTTGCATCCATGAAGATAATTTTCGCATATACATTTTCCTTCCCAAAACAAAAAAAAGGGGCATGTTTTTTCATCTACATCGCATACATGCATTTTCATGCATTTTTAAAGAAAAAACACTCATATCATTCCCCCAAAACACCAGGAAGGAAATTCATCATAGCCAGGAAGCCCAGAAAGCAATTGGCCCAAGAGCCTGTTCTCCGACACCCCCCACGGGACGCGTGCTAACCATCAAAGGATCATGGATAATTTAGAACAAAATCAGACTGCATTGAGAGGGGATGTCGATGCGATGAAAGAAAAAATGGATCAGCTGCTAGAGCTCATGCAAGCTCTGTCCAACAGGGAAAACAACCCTCGCCCAACCGAAAATGCGGCCAATGTATCATGGCCCCCATACGGTCTTCCTCATGGTTATACCCCACCTGAAAGTGATAGCCTTGTTCCACCTCCACAACCACAGATTACCGTGCCAATCAGGAACGAAGAGCATCATCCCCCAGGGAATTCCACCACTCAAAATGAGAATGTCTCTCATGCTATAGAAGATGATCAGCTTAGACATTCTGCTCCCAACAATACCCACCAAGACATCGAATCCACTCAGATGTATCGTGTCTTGGAGGAGAGGCTGAAGGTTGTTGAAAGATTCAGCGCATATGGGTACAATGCCTTAGACATGTGTTTGGTTCCCGACGTGGTTATTCCTCCAAAGTTTAAAGTACCAGACTTTGAGAAGTATAAAGGTATTCACTGCCCCAGAAATCACTTGCGAATGTTTTGTAGGAAGATGGCTGCCTACGTTACAAATGAGAAGCTTATGATCCATGTGTTCCAGGATAGTTTAAGCGGAGCATCTTTGGATTGGTACATGCAGTTGGAACGCACCCATGTCCAAACATGGGAAGACCTGGCTGATGCTTTCTTGAAACAGTACAAGTATAACTTGGATATGGCTCCCAATCGGATGTAGTTACAAAACCTTACTCAAAGGAGTAACGAATCTTTCAAAGAGTACGCTTAGAGATGGAGAGAATTGGCATCTCGTGTGCAACCACCGTTGTTGGAAAGAGAGCTGGTTGACACCTTCATGGGCACACTGCAAGGCCCGTACTATGATAAGATGGTGGGAAGTACATCATCAGGCTTCTCTGACTTGGTCATAATCGGAGAACGAGTGGAAGATGGGTTGAAAAGAGGAAAGATTCAAGGCCCTCCCGATGCTCAAAGTGGAGCCAAGAGATTCCCCAACAACCATCAGAAGAAGAAAGAAGGGGAGACAAACGCTGTTTTGGTAGGACCACCTCGGGCACCCTCAACTCAGATGCCTCACTACCATTATCCTTACGTGGCAGCAGTAGCTCAGGGGCAATACCCATATCAAGTAAGCCCCATGACTCCACCTTAACAGCCGGCAATGATACCTCAGCAAAATCAATAACAGCAACGAAACACGTACCCACCAAGGAATCAAACAGGCCCGAGGAATAATTATGAGAGTTAAAATGTGCAGTTTGATCCAGTGCCTATGCCCTACGGTCAAATCCTGCCTTACTTAATCCAGAAAGGGATGGTCGAGCCAAGACCGCTACAACCTGTAATGCCACCATATCCACCTACTTATGATGCAAATGCTAGATGTGAGTACCATGCGGGATCACCGGGGCACAACATCGAAAGCTGTAAAGCTTTCAAGTACAAAGTCCAAGAACTCATTAACCGGAAGTTGCTGTCTTTCAAGGAAGAAAACCCGAATGTGAAAAATAATCCATTGCCGGGACATGTGGGTCCATCTGTGAACGCAGTGGAAGAACTCGAAAACATTGGCCCGATCAAAGAGGTGATTAATGTAAAGACTCATATGTCAGTCGTACGAGAGAAGTTGATTGGTTATGACTTGTTTGAGGAAATGCATGCCAGTTGTGAAGCCTGCATGATAAATCCGGACGAATGTGAAAAGATGAAGAAATGCCTTCAAAAGTTGATGGACGAAGGTTGGGTCCAAATCGGCTATTCAAAGGATAGCACAAACGTTTCTACTTTGGAGTCTTAAGACCCAAAACCTATTGAAATCCCGTATCATAGGAAGGAGGTGCAAATACCGATAAATCTTATAGTATTCCATGTACATGAGCCTTGTCCCTTTGAGAGTACAAAAAGAGTACCATGGAATTACCAGCCCGTCGCTTATATGGAAGGCAAGCCTTTGACGAACATAGAATCAAACGTCACTAATATTGCCGGTGTGGGAGGTATGACAAGAAGCGGTAGAGTTTTCGCTCCAGAGCAACTCGGAAAGACTACTGCAGAACCACCGAGGGCACCACTCAAAGAGAAGAATGTGGAAGAAGTGGAGGACCAAGCAGGACCCTCTAAGAAAACAATACCACAAAAGGAGGCCGAAGAGTTCCTAAGGATCATTCAACAGAGCGAGTACAAAATAATTGACCAGTTGGGTCAGACTCCCTCTAAAATCTCCATCTTATCATTATTGCTAAGCTCGGAGGCCCATCGAGAAGCATTATTGCGGATCCTTAACGAGGCACATGTTACTAAGGATATCCCTGTAGACCAATTTGATGGAATAGTGGCGAACATTGCCACGAGCAGGTATCTGGGTTTCAATGATGACGAACTACCCGACGAGGGACATGTTCACAACAGGGCCTTGCACATCTCTGTAAAGTGCTTGGACCACATCCTATCTCGAGTGCTGGTGGATACGGGATCATCCTTGAATGTGATGCCTAAGACCACCCTATTAAAGCTATCATGTGAAGGAACAATGATGAAGCCGAGCGCTTTAGTGGTGAAAGCCTTTGACGGGTCTAGAAGGGCCGTCGTAGGAGAAATTGACTTACCGGTTCTAATTGGGCCTCAAGTTTTCACCATCACTTTCCAGGTCATGGACATCAATCCGACCTACAGTTGTCTTCTAGGACGACCCTGGATCCACGCCGCCGGAGCCATTACCTCCACTCTGCACCAGAAACTCAAATTCATTGTCGATGATAAAATGATTGTAGTTTCCGGCCAGGAAGATATGATGGTGAGCCACCTTTCGTCCTTCCGTTATATAGAGGCGGACGAAAAAGCTGTGGATATTCCCTTTCAATCTTTGGAAGTGGCAAATGTTGTGACTATGAGCTCAAAGCACAAAAAGAAGGCAAGAACAGCAATGTCCTCATGGAAGGACGTGAGAGAAGCTCTAGAGGAGAGTAGCCTTACGGGATGGGGCAAGTTGGTGGACATACCAGAAAAGAAGAACTGTTTTGGGCTAGGATATCAGCCATCGGCAAAAGCCTTGTCAAAGTCTCATTAGCAAGGAATCCCTCCCATTCTAGAGACATTTTACAGTGCTGGATTTAGCTATGAAGACCAGGTGGCTCTGCTAGAAGACCCAGATGAAGAAGTACCCGACCTGGTGTACCGCTGTGTTTCTGATGAGATCCTGAGCAACTGGAAGGCCATAGAAATTCCAGAAATCATGTCCTTGTTCAAGTAATTTATCATGTTTTTTTGGTTTTTTTTAAAAAAAAAATCATTTTGCTCTGCCCAAGGCAAATGATTAGCTTTGTGGGGCCCCATGTTTTTCAAGTTATTTCTATCATTAATAAAATTGCATTTTGTGTTCAATTGAGTTCATTTCTTTCTTTTGTTTCTTTAATAGCAATATTTTTTAAAAAATTTCTGCAAACCTAAAATAAAAACATACTCATGCAGATCCACAAATACACCCACTGAAAATAACATTGCTATAATCGCTTACGACTTCGATTTCCCGATTAACCAAACAGAAGATGATGAGGAGGACGATTATGAACCTCCTTAAGAATTGTCCAAGCTTGGGGATCAGGAGGATAGGGTAATACAACCTCACCAAGAACCAATTGAAATGATCAACTTAGGGACCGAAGAGGACAAGAAAGAGGTCAAAGTAGGAGCCTCTCTGCAGGAAGACGTGAAGGAAAAGTTGATTGAGTTACTACGAGAGTATGTAGATGTGTTCGCTTGATCATATTGGGATATGCCAGGATTAGACCCCAACATAGTCGTGCATAGACTACCGCTCAAGCCGGAATGCCCACCAATAAAGCAAAAGATGAGAAGAACCAGACCCGACATGGCTCTCAAGATTAGAGAGGAAGTCAAAAAGCAGTTTGACGCCGGTTTCTTAGCAGTGACCAAGTATCCACAATGGGTTGCCAACATTGTGCCAGTCCCAAAGAAGGATGGCAAAGTCAGAATGTGTGTGGATTACCGGGACTTGAATAGAGCGAACCCAAAAGATGACTTCCCGCTGCGTCACATTGACGTACTGGTAGACAACACCACCTAGTTTTCAGTCTTATCTTTCATGGACGGTTTCTCTGGGTACAATCAAATCAAAATGGCTCCAGAAGACATGGAGAAAACCATGTTCATCACCCCATGGGGGACTTTCTGCTACAAGGTAACGCCCTTCGGATTAACGAATGTCGAGGCAACATATCAAAGAGCAATGGTGACTCTTTTCCATGACATGATTCATAAGGAAATAGAGGTTTATGTCGATGATATGATTGCCAAATCTCAGACGGAGGAGGATCATCTATCCCATTTGAAAAAGTTGTTCGAGCGCCTGAGAAAGTTCAGGCTACGCCTAAATCCTAACAAGTGCACCTTTGGTGTTAGGTCCGGTAAGTTATTGGGGTTCATAGTCAGCCAAAAAGGAATTGAAGTTGATCCTGACAAGGTAAAAGCCATACAAGATATGCCAGCGCCAAATACTGAGAAGGAGGTTCGTGGATTCTAAGGAAGATTGAACTACATTGCTAGATTCATCTCACGCATGACGGCCCCTTGTGAACCAATTTTCAAATTGCTAAGGAAAAATAAAACTATTCAGTGGAATGAAGACTGCCAAGAGGCGTTTGATAACATCAAATGATACCTACAAGAGCCACCGATTTTGATACCTCCGGTCCCTGGTAGACCCCTCATCTTATACTTAACAGTGCTTGATGGATCAATGGGTTGTGTGCTAGGACAATAGGATGAAACGGGAAGAAAAGAGCACGCCATCTACTATCTAAGCAAGAAGTTCACCGATTGCGAATCAAGGTATACCTCGCTTGAAAAGACTTGTTGCGCCTTAGCATGGGCTGCCCGACGCTTAAGACAGTACATGTTGACTCACACCACTTGGTTGATATCAAAGACGGATCCCATCAAATACATCTTTGAAAAGCCCGCCCTCATAGGAAAGATAGCACGTTGGCAAATGCTGCTATCCGAGTATGACATCAAATATGTTACTTAAAAGGCTATAAAAGGGAGTGTGTTATCCGAGCACCTTGCTCACCAATCTTTGGAAGACTATCAACCCATGCAATTTGACTTCCCCGATGAAGACGTTGTAGCCTTGAATGACGAAAAGATCATAAGTGATGATGAAGGGCCTGAACCAGGAGCTCGATGGAAGCTCGCTTTCGATGGTGCCTCAAATGCCATGGGGCATGGGATCAGGGCTGTCCTAATATCACCAAGAAATGGGTATCAACCCTTCACAACAAGGTTATGCTTTGACTGCACCAATAACATGGCAGAGTATGAAGCGTGCATCTTGGGCCTCGAAGCGGCAATTGACCTAAGGATCAAAATCCTGGAAGTATACGGGGACCAGCACTAGTCATCTATCAAGTGAAAGGAGAATGGGAAACAAAACATCCCAATTTGATCCCCTACAGTGCCCGTGTTGTAGAGTTGATGAAGCATTTCGATGAGATCACCTTTCATCATATACCTCGAGAAGAGAATCAGGTAGCGGATGCTTTAGCTACATTATCATCCATGTACCAAGTGAATTTCCAGAACGAAGCACCAATCATAAGGATGGATCGTAGGGATAGACCAGTTGTGTGTGCAGTAGTCGAAGAAGAACTTGACAACAAACCCTGGTTTTACGACATCAAACGATACATCGAAGAGCAAAAGTATCCAGAGAATGTCTCACAAACAGACAAGAAAACCCTCAGGAGATTGGCATCACAGTTCTTCCTCATCGGGGACACACTCTACAAAAGAAATTATGACATGGTCTTACTCAGGTGTGTGGATAAACATGAAGTAGACATGCTCATCAAAGAAATCCATGAGGGGTCCTTTGGAACCCATGCCAATGGACATGCAATTGCAAAGAAGATTCTAAGGGCGGGCTATTACTGGCTAACTATGGAGGCTGACTGTTTTCACTACGCCAAGACATGTCACAAGTGTCAAATTTACGCCGACAAGGTGCACGTGCCACCAACTCCTCTGAATGTCATGACGCCACCCTGGCCATTTTCTATGCGGGGCATAGACATGATTGGAATGATTGAACTGAAATTCTGGCAGGTACTGAGGTAACACGTAAAACAGAGCACGATGAATGTAAAACAGAGCACAAACAAACAGGTTCAGAAGCAGCAATAAAAAATGCAGAAAGTAAAGGACACAAAGTATTTGTTAACCCAGTTCGGTGATAAACAACACCTACGTCTGTAGGATACCAATCCAGGAAGGAAATCCACTATGAGGAATTAACTCAAAGACTCAAACACAACCCTTGTTCCTAGTCTTTTGACTTAATCTCCACCAGTCAAGATTTCTACCCAGTAACACCTAGGTATAAGAACCCCCTCTTACTTCCTAATCAAGTAACTACAACCCAGTTACTAACAACTCTGTAAACAACCCAGTTATGAAGACACACTTCAAGACATCAAAAACCTCACTCGTACTTAAAAGCTTAGAGTGAATTACAACTCAAAACAATCTAAACCAACTCAGAACATAGGAGTGGTGTACAGAATAAAGCAACAGCTTACAAAACTCAAAAACTCTAAAACACTTAAGACTCTAATTTCTGGTTTTTGATTCGCAGTCTTCAAAGCAGCACGTCCTCCTTATATAGGCTTCAGCAGCTTCTCATAATTCTGAACACAATCATCCTTGAAGATATGATTCTGAAATTCTGCAAAGGCTCAAAGAGGAAACATATATTTCTGAATCATATTAAGCAAAGATCCCTTTGAAATATATTCATTCATAAACACGAAGCCAATCTTTACCAAGATCTTCACCAAAATTATCAGCCTTCTAGAAAACAAATGCCTGAATAAATCTTCAATAAATTTTCAACAGATACGCACAGAATTAATCAGAAATAATGCAGAAAATCCAGCTTCTGAAGGTCAATGTCAGTCAACGTCTGAAGGCAGCTTCTGAAGGTCAATGCCAGTCAACGTCTGAACAGTGCGTCTGAAGAACTGTTCTGCGTCTGAAGACCTGTTCTGCGTCTGATGAACAGTTTCTGCGTCTGAAGGCCAAATCTGCTTCTGATGAACAGTAAACCCAGTTTTCAACTTCTGAACCTCCTCAAATCCAATTTCTTGCTTATGAAGACTCAAATAACTTCTGGAAACGCATTGCTTGCACATTTTGATTTTACCAAACATGTAGCCAACCTTTAAATAATCAACATGAACCAAAGGCTTCAAATGGACACCGATTCATCCTGGTTGCCATCGACTATTTCACCAAGTGGGTTGAAGCGGCTTCTTATGCAAATGTAACAAAACAAGTGGTAGCCCGATTCATCAAGAAGGAAATTATTTGCCGTTACGGCACTCCTCACAAAATTATCACAGATAATGGGGCAAATCTAAACAACAACACAATGAAAGAGTTGTGCAAAGACTTCTGTCATACCCCATTTTTTGACTTATATTTTTTATATGTTTTATTTGTTATTATCTCATTATTTATTTTCACCCTTTATTATTTTTATTATTGCTATAATATTTTATTATCATCATCATTATCCTTATAATTATTAATGTTATTGTTATTTTATTTTTCTTTAATAATATCATTATTATTTTATTACTATTAGTTTTTTTTATCTTTTAATATTATGAAGTTTTATTTATTATCATCATTTTTATTATTATTATTGTCATTTACTATTTTATTTTCATTATCAATTGCATTTTGCATTTATCATTATCATTATTATTTATTTTTTACTCATTTTTCACCTTTTTATTTTTTAATACAAAAATAAAAAAAAAGTGGAGTTCGCAGTGCGAAATCACCTTCGCACTGCGACCTCTGCGAAATTTTCTGCAGATTTTTATACTTTGATTTATCCTTTTTGCTTTCAACTACAATTGTTATTAGTAGCATTATTACTTGTATTATTGCTGTTTTGTGACTGATTTGGTGCAGCAAGGCAGGATTTAATATGTGACATTAAAGGTAAAAGGAAAGAAGGATTTTCTTCCAACCTCTCATGTGATCAAACAAATTGGCTATCCTTGGTCAGCTTTTGTCCCCCCAAATTGACCCCTCACCCAACCTAAGCTTGCCAGCCAGCTGCTTGATCCATTTCCTTCCCTTTTTCCCTGCCAAAACCAGTCAATCACAAGTGGTTTTTGTTGCAAAAAGGCTGTTTGATGTGCCCTGTTTTGACTTGAATTTCTCCTCCCACACATAAGCCCACATGCTCATTTTGCTTCCCCCAATCTCCCTGTACATGGCAGTACACGTTTTGATTGTTTGACCTTCCAAGATTGCAAGGATTGATCCCAAGAATCATCCCTTTTGCAGCTGCCCTGTTTTACAGTTTTTACCATCATTACCTTCTAGAATCAATGGCATTTGTGGCTGAGATCAGTCAAGACCTTGCCCCTTGGCACAAGGCAAAGCAAGTTCTATCCTTTAGCATTAAATGCAAAGTGTTCTAGCCTGAATTTAGCCCAAATCAGCTAGTGTTTTAGGATTTTGTTCATCATTGTTCATCATTACAAAGATTTGCATTTTGGCCTATAAAAGGAATGCCAAGGCCCAAGGATTTAATAGATAACAACCAGTTGAAATCACAAAAAACAGACCAATTCAGAGAGCCAATACACACGAAATCCACACAAAAATCCCTTGCATTGCAGCAAAAATCAGTCCATCACCAAACAATTAGAACTTTGTTCATAACCTCTCACAAAGCAAGCAAGCCACTTCCAATCTTGTTCAAGCATTGCTAGGAGTTCTGTAAGTCTCCTATAATCCTTCTTTTTTATTGTGTTTGCTGTTTGCATATCTTGCTTTGTCCAATTTCACTTTGTGAACAAAAACCCCTTTTGAAACTCAAAAAGGACCTCAAAGGGGCCAAGCTTTAAAACTGTGATTTTCCACCTTTTTTCTTCTATTTTGTCAAGCTTTTTAACCTCCTTTAGGTTCTGAATCTTGCTTAGGAGCAGTTTCTGAACTTCTGTTCAGAAACAGCTTCTGAGTTTGAAAATTCGTATACTTCGCAGAGCAAAGTATTGCTCGCACTGCGAACACACCAGAACCTGACTTCGCAGAGCCAAGTTCTGGTTGCTCTGCGAAGTATATGAAACTCAGAACATGAATCAGGCATTCAAATGTCAAATTTTTGGGATTCTAGCCCTTGATTCAGAACCTAAAGAGGGTTAAAACCATTTTGGTCCAAATCCAATTCAAGATCATGCACAACTTTGAAGACTTCACAAGTTCGTGCGACAAATTTTGAATAACTTGTGAAACAAGTTATGTTCTTTAATATTTTCAAAACCAAGTTTGAGCAACAAGCTAAGTTCGTACATTTCAAAACAAACTTGAACAACCATGTTATTCATGATTTTCAATCCAAACGCAAACTTAAGCCAAGCTTGCTCATTCTTTTTAAAAACCAAGCTCGAATCGAGCCGAACTTGTGAACTTTCCAATCTTGTGCATGTTTTATAATTGTGTTTGTCATTCAAACTTGAACCAAACTCGTTCTTGAGTTTCAATAACTTAAGCAACAAGTAACGTTCATGATTTTTAATAAGATCGAACAACAAATTTGTTCGTGTTTTCTTTTCTTTTACAACTTTCCTTTTAAAGCTTTGGTTCCCTTTGAGGTTTCTCCGATTGACAAAACCAAACTTGAATGAAACGGGAATGGCTTGACGTATGTCTCCTCAAACCTCGGTTGCACGAATGCGTGACGTATGTCTCGTCGCTCGGGCAATCGTCATTCCACCCTTGACGCGTCTAGCACGCTAAACCTTCCCTTGGCCCTCTTATGGCCATTTTTATCCTTTTTCTTGGCCCTTGTGGTCAATCCGAGCCTTTCGCGCCTTTGCGCGTTTATTTTAAACCTTTTTACGCCTTGCGCGAATTTTTCGCCTCCGTGCGTTTGTCTTTTATTTATTCCTTTTAAAACATTCACGCCATGCGCGAGCTTATCGCCTAGCGTCCATCTTTCACCATTTTAAAACTTTGTACGTCTTCGTACGTTTTTAAAACCTTTGTTCAAGTCCGAGTGGAAAACTTTTTTATCAAATCATTTACTTTTATGCATTGTCGTCAGTGGCCAGTTCGGCAACAACCCGAGCAGCTGACATTTACTTTTATTTTCTTGTCGTCAATGGCCAGTTCGGCAGCAACCCGAACAGTTGACATTTACTTTCATTACTTTTCCCTTTTTCAAACTTTTTCGCTCGGACGCGATCAAATCTTTTTTAACTAAAACGAACCAACATACAAGCGTTTTCTACCAAAGAACTACGTACGCTTTGAATTCTCCGACTACCGGGAGATACGTAGGAGCAAGATCGACATCTTGTCAAGCCCATTAATAAAAAACCTGTTTTTCCCTTTCGTTTGTTTTTATCTCTTTCTTCATCCCGCATTATGTTTTTATATATCTCCTTTTATACTTGTATAAACACGTAAGTAAAACATCGAAGCATTTTAAGAATAAACCGACTAAGAGGTTCTCGTTGAGTACAACGGATGTGAGGGGTGCTAATACCTTCCCCTCGCATAATCGACTTTCGAACCTAAAATCTTTTCTCAAGGTAATTTAGAACTTTTTTCCTTTTTTCCCCGAAAAATTAAAAGTTCAGTCGTAATTTAGAATTAGTGATTCAATGCTAGCCAATAGCTTGACATCCGAAATTCGACGCGACAGAAATGGCGACTTCACTGGGGACCGTGCATTAAACACTTTGTTTGTGCATAAACGAGTCAAGCCTATCTCAGTCGACTTTTAGGCTAATTTGCTTCATTTTACTTACGTGTTTATATTTTCTTGTCATTTACTTGTTTATTCTTTATATTCTACATACATATATATCATTTGTGCTTCATATTCATATATATCTCAATTGTGGGGGTTACTTGAGCGATGTTACTCCACATTGTTCGGGTTAATGCCGGACGTGTGAGGCTCTCTACCCGAGCTCGAGAGAAAACTAAGTTAGAAGGAGGTTGTGTGCGGAAGCCCGCGTTGACGTATGTCCGTGAGGTAGGATGCCCAACCCCGCTTAGACGAGATTTTCATATGGAATTAATTGAAGTCATGTCGACGTATGTCCATAGACAACCCTAATTCCATATGAGATTGATGACTCTAAGGACCTCTTCTTAGGAATCTTACCAATTAGAGCCTACACGTGAGGATGGGGGAAATTTTGAACCTACATATCACACCCATGCATATCATACATTTACATTCATGGAAAATAATTTTCGCATATCACTTTGCTTTATAGGAATTTAAAAAGAACAATCAAATATTAACAAAGAGAAATATGGATTCCGGAAATAAAAGTACGCTCGCTTTCAAGGTTAAAGCTCCTAGGGTGGAAAGTTTGTTAGCCTTAAGCAAGAGGCTCTCCCCGGTCAACAAGAGTATTTTTGAAGCAAGCTACGGGTTGATACTTGATCTCCTACCCGTGAGGATAGATTCAACGGCATTAACTACTTTGGCACAATTCTTCGACCCACCACTCCGGTGCTTTACATTTCAAGATTTCCAACTAGCTCCAACATTGGAAGAATTCGAGAAGATCTTGGGTTGTAGCATGAAAGGTCGTGAATTATATTTAGGTCCCGGGAAAGACCCCACATTGGAGGCCATTGCCGAATCCTTGTACCTTGATGTCCAAGAAGTAGCGTCTAACTTGGAAATTAGAGGAAATGCTAGGGGATTCACAAGAAAGTTTTTGGAAGCCAAAGCTCGGGATTTACTAGCCAACAAAGAGGTAATGGCATTCAACGCCATCTAGCCCTCTTAGTCTACGGGATTGTTTTATTCCCCAACATGGATGATTTCGTAGACTTTCCGGCTTTAGAGGTATTCATGATCAAAAATCCGGTTCCCACAATTTTGGCGGATTTTTATCACTCCCTCTACTCTAGGCATGAACAAGCAAGAGGATGCAAGATTTCTTGTTGCACTCCTTTAGTGCAAATTTGGATGATGTCCCACATGCCAAGAAACCGAGACTTTGTGGAAAACCGGGCCAAGCTCAAATGGTCACAACGGATGACGACCCTCGTCGCGAAGGACATCCATTGGTTTTCTCCAAAT